>PVLC010042392.1:0-12960 GCA_004027655.1 Graphiurus murinus
TCACTTTTGTCTTGATGCTTTCCCACTGACTCAGTGTCTACCCTTTATCCTTTCTTCAAATGGGAAACAGCTGTGCTAAAGCGAAGTCCGAATTCCCCACTGCCTTCTCCTATCAAGGAAGCAGGGGCTGTTTCTGACACACTAATCCCATTACAGATGTTTTGCTAATTGTACCAAAATGCTCAGTTTGGCAGCTTGTTGACCAAGTAGTGAAATCAGATCCACACTTTGTGTGTGTGTGTGAAGTATTGGGGATTGAACCCAGGAGTGTTCTATCTTTGAGTTAGACCTCCCAGCCCTTTTTGTTGTTTATTTTGAAACACGGTCTCACTAAGTTGCAAGGTTCTCTTTAAGTTGCTGAGGGTGGCCTTGAACCCGCAGTCTTTCTGTCTCAGCCTCTTAAGTACTGGGATTACAGGTGTGCATCACTACACTTGCATAGGCAGTTCTTAGAGGGTTATGCCATTTGATGCAAGAAAATCAGATTGGTTGCTTCTTCACTGAGGTGGATCAGTTTTCTTAAGGAAATACAAGAGATAACCTTTTGCTTCTTTCTAAGGGAGTGAGGTTGGGAATGAGGTTGATTCATCTCCATATCCTTCCCACTCAGGACTGCCTAATCTATGATGGTGTCTATGACATCTAGGGAGTCAATGGATATATTCAAAACCATATGTTGAGCTTTTCTATTTGTCATTATTCAACTTTGTTCACAATGCATTATACTCATTTCCTTGTGCTCGAGAATAAACCAAAATAATATCTGGAGAGAAGATTTTGTGATAATTAAATAATTTATATATAAAAGAGCTTTACATTTTTATTTTCTTCCTCCTCCATGTAGTTCTTTATCTATAATCTTAGTTCATTTCTACTATCCTATTGGGTAAGCAAAATGTATTATTACTTCTTGTTTTTTCCTCTCCCTCAACCCTCATATCTAATGCAAATCAAAGCCACTGATTCTGCCTTTACAAGGGGAAACAGCCCTTGGTATGCTCCTACAGTGTTTCTAGCTTAACATAGACCTGTTGTTCTCATACTAACCCCTGCAATCATCTCCTAGCTGGTTTTGCTACATTTCAGATTCTTCTATTCACATTATTATTGTGATCTTTCCTTCACTGGGAGCTGATCCTACCATTCTCCTTCTGAGGCACAAATAACTCTTCAGTGCCTTACTAGGTAAGTCTGAACCTCAAGATCATTTTTCTGGGGTCATTGTGCACCCCACCTTAGTTTCCAGAAGATGTGTGGTTTTTAAACCATCTCATGCCCCTTCATACTTCTGTGCTTATTCCTATGTGGTACAATTTATTTGGAATGCATTGCCTCACTCTATATTTTTGTGAAACTTCTAGGCATATTTTAAGACTCACCAAAACACCTCATCTGTGAAGGCTGCTGTACCCAGGAAGCAGTAAGTGTCCCTTTCCCCTCTCTTTATGTGGCACCTTTCATAGAGCTTTGCCAGCACTCATCAAACTAAGAATATTATTTGTGAGCATGACCATTCCTCTGCTAAAGTACTGGCTTCTATGCTTCCCCTGACTATAGTCCAATGGCTTTCACATGCAGGTACTCCAGAGATGGTTATTTAGCAAGTAGACATCACAAATTTGGAAAGAAACTGTGAAGGAGTGCCAGGGAATGGAACTTTGGAGATATGTTCTAATTCTAGCTCTTCTGCGAATTCACTGATGCCTCTCTGGACCTGTTTTTTCACCCATGGCATGACTGTACTTGGTGGGGCTCCCTGTATGATCAATTCTAGTGTTGAGCATTTATTACTATAAGGAATTCTATTGTCTTCTTATTTTCTTAGGAAGCAAAGTCAGAACCAAATTCAAAATCTCCCAACTTAGTGTAGATATGTGTAATCTGCTTAATTTTTTAAACAAAGGTTGAAATTAAATAAAAATATACTCAGCAAGAAAAAGGAACTGTGAATCTTAAAGTTCATAATTGGTCACATCAGCTGTGCAATCTTGAGTAAGGCCTTGCACCTCTGGCCCCAGATTTCCCTTTCATATAAGGAGGATATAAACCTAGATTGCAAACATGTGGCAGTCCTCTTATGACTACTTGTTCCTTCTGTGATGAAGCCAGGCATTGCTAATTGGTTAATGAACACATTTTCACTGCACCTGTTTGCAGATCAGAATGATCTCAACACCATGCACAAGAAGCCACTTCTATTCTGTCAGAATATTTAAATGCAAAAAATGCACATGAGATTAAAGACAAAACAAATCCTTTGGTCATTTCTGGCATTAGATATTTTCTGACATCTCTCTCAGTTATATTACATTCTAACATATCCATAGTGGACTTTTGGTGTATTAGACTAATGTTCCTGGTCTCTGAGGGTGGCAATGAGGTAAGATCATGCACAGATTCCTGAAATGGATGGGCTCTTTTATTATAACCATGCATGATCACCATCCCATGAGTGACCAGTAGTCTATCATTTTCCTTCAGACCTAATGCCAGTGGCACAGTTGCATATCCCCATAAGGGTATCTACATTCAATGCATCTTAGCAGAATGACAATCAGTCATAATTGGGACAGATGTGGACGCACAGTTCTCACATATCTATTTTCTTCTCAGTGAACTACTGCAAAGAAAGTGTTAACTGGTTTTGGCACTCTTATCTGCTTTTCAGAAGGCCTGTTTAGCAAAGCATTTGAGCACTTGGGGATACTTCAATGCTTTTGAAAAGTAGGTTACATCAGAACATTCTTGGAGTCCTAATTAAGTTAATTTTCCCCTTTTGTTCCTGGCATGCAACAAATGTAAAAATAAACATTTGTTGGAAGGAATGAATTCTTACTTCTAATTAATACTGCCAAGTGTTACATTCCCTTTAGAATCATCCTTTATCATCTTAGCATCGCTCTGGGGGCTGCCTTAGTTCCTCTGACTTGGGAACTGGATAACTTGAGATGCAATTAGATATTTTTACTTTATGTCTCAGGCTAGCTTCTGAATCCCTCAGACAAGGTGGCACCTTATTTCTCTTGGCAGTTATCATAGAGCTCAATATATAGTCAGAATTAAGTAAGTAATTATTAACTGCAATCCTGGAAAGATAGTCTCTAAAATGAGAGTTTCAAGGCAAGAAAGGGAGATTTATTTTGGTGTGGGTAATACGGGCTTCAGCTGTGTAAGCAAAATCATAATCTCAAGAATAAGGGGTGAGGTTCCCCAGTGTTGGTGAAAAAACATGTAATACATACATACATACATACACACACACACACACACACACACACACACACACACATACATATCCTCTGAAATATATTTCAAATAAATAGGGACAACTGGAGCACATTTAGAGTAATGGACAAAATTGTATCTCAGCCAGCTCAGAGTCTACTATATAACAAACACTGTAGAGTGGATGGCTTAAATCACGGATTTATTTCTCAGCATTCTGGAGACTGGAAGTACAAGGTCATGGTGCCAACAAGCTTGGATCTTTGGTGAGGGCTCTCATTCTGGCTATGTACCTACATGGCCTTCACATAGTGCCTATACACAGACAGCAAGCTCTGGTTACTTTACCTCCTATGAGGGTACTAATCTCATTGTAGGGGCTCTATCCTCGTGACTCCACCTAACTGCAATTACCTCCAAAATGGTCCATCTCCAAATAATACTACCTTGGGGATTAGGGCTTACACATACACATTCTGTAAGTATACAAAATATTTAGTCCACAGGAGCGATCCACTTGAAAAACATGTTATATAAGAACTGTTCCAGTGTTCTGGAGCTATTTAATCAGGGCAAAAAAGGACTCATGCTCCAAGATAAATATCTAAACATATCTGAGCTGGTCATGGTGGTGCATGCCTGTAATCCAAATACTTGGAAGGCTAAGATAGGAAGCTAGTGTGCAGTAACTTAGAGATACCCTTTTCATTAAAAAAGGAGTTAGGTGGGCTGAGGGGTATAGCCCAGTGTTAGAGTGCCCCTAAGTTCAATCTCAAGTATAACACATATATACACATACACATACACATCTGAAGGTCACCTTCAGGTTTTAATCTTATTGTTTGTGTCTTCCTGGGCAGAACTGAGCTTGGGGTATAATTAGTTTTGGAGAGTGTAGATTGGGACCTTCCAGACCATACTCCATGTAATAGCTCATACTTACCTCTTACATGTCTAAAATCACAAAATCCCCAAACGGCAGCATATCAAACCATGTTCAAAGATGTGTATTTTTCACAAAAGACTTAATGTTTCATTTTGGATGAGGTATATGGGGGAACTTATTGTCACATGGGGATGAACATTTGGCGACTATCCCCTGCTTGGAAATGTTAAGTCATAAAATGAGTCTGAGAAAATAAGCATGTCACATGGTGAGCAAACCTAAGTAATTACTTAAAATCTAAATTTTGGAACTTGGAGCTTCCAACCTAGCAGATGTATTGTATGACCCTGTGACCCTCTGAAGTGTTTTACTAACTAATGCATCAATAATATTCAGTGTCTAAAAATCATTCGGCATTTTCTGTCACTATTACTTATTCTAACAGAGGCAATAGCACTGGGCTCTTGAGGTCATGGTTAGAGCCAGGAATCCCTGATTTGCCAGTGGACAAAAGGCTGGGTTTCTTACAATCTTGTATTAGAAGATAGATTTCAGCTTAATAAAAGGGATGATTTTCTAGAAGCTGGAGTTGCAAAAAAATAAAATAAACTGCCTTACAGAGGAATTTAAGCATGGACTAAAGATACAGCCTGTTGCTATGGAGAATAGAACAGTTAAGCACACCTGCTTCCCTTTAGAGACACTCCCTAAAAATTATGAGAGTAAAAAACCCGTACTCAGAAGGAAAGACACCAAGTGATGTGTGCATGTATGTTGATACCACTTCGAATCTCACTATGATGCATAATTATTACATTGCACTGATAAATATAAAAAAAAATAAAAATAAAAACAACCCCAATATTCCTCAGTGTATTGTATTGCTGAGCTATGATGCTCATTCAGTTGGTTGGATGCATTCAGTGCATATCAGCTTGACTCTTTTTTTTTTTTGCTACTGGAGATTGAACTCAGGGGATTCTACCTCCAAGCTATACCCCCAGCCCTATTTTTTATTCTTTGTTTTGAAACAGGGTCTTAAACTAAGTTGCAGAGGGCCTCACTAAGTAGCTGAGACTGGCCACGACTCAAATCCTCCTGTCTCAGCCTCCCAAGTACTGGGATTACAAGCGTGTGCCACCACGCCCGGCTAGCTTGACTATATTTTCATTCTGCAGTGGGTTTACTGGGATGCTACCCATCATATGTCAAAAAGCATCTATATTTCAGTTCTGCCTATGCCATCAACCATTTCTGAGCTTCAGACAGAGCCTTAAAGGAAGCCATCACACACACTTTTGCCTTTTCCATCTTTGTTCTGATCCTCTTTCTTTAAACCATTCCTTGTACTTGCTACTATATGACTTCTCTTCTCCCAGCAATAAATTTTACTACTTATCCTCCAAAAGCATCCCTTCTCTCACTTCTAAGACATAATGTTTGGTCCTCTACTCTGTCATTGTAGCTTCTCTTGGACCTAGCTGTGCTGCCTCTGAGTACCCGTGATAAACACAAGCCTTGACTCTCACATCAGGGAGTCTTCTACGCTGAGGTCACTGTCCCCTGAGCACTAGTCCTTCCAACTCTCATGAACAGGTATAGCAGCAACTTAGCCCTTGGCTCTCTGACTCTTTTTGAATGTAAAGTTAATTGATTCTCCAGGTGGTGGAGGCATGCTCATATACAGGAAGGACTTATGCTCCCCTTTTACTCAACAACTTGGGAGGCTGAGTTCTTCCAGCTGGACCTAATTCTAGGGTTTCCAAGTGCAGAACAGAGCAGTTGCTAAAAAAGCAATAAAACTGGGTGTGCTTCTTTACCCTGACATCTGGGTTTCTCTCACTGAACCAGGCTTTGTACCACACAGTCTAATTAAAAGATTCTTACACATAAAGGCATTTTAGATTTTATATCTTTTCAAGGAAAAAGCAAGATTGAGCATTAAAGGAAAATGAGCCATATCAACAAAAGCATCTGAATTATTTTGCAACTATTCTGTTTAGGCTCTTTCTTGGTAAAACAACCTACTTTAAAATTTTTCCACTAATTTGCATTATATGCCTATGCTAATGGCATAGAATAATGACTACCTGGATATAATGTTTTTAAACTTTTCATCTTTTACTCCATATGACATCCTGGAATTTTAATGCATACTTTACCTCCATAAAAACTCGTCCTAGAGGTGTCAGTGCAATCATCAGAAATGTTCCAGATGAGACATACCTTTGAAAGCAATGCTTCATCCTTAAACATGAACCAGTAGAACACTGAAAAATGTGTTTCACTGTGGGTATAAACCAGAATAGCCGTGGACAAATTATCTGGACCCTTTAGTGGGACACTGAAGCTGAAATGTAAAAAGATGGAATTGAAAAGTGATGCTATACACCAGAGATGGAACCCAACAGTGTCTCTTTGAATTCATCTGAGCTGGACCTTTAGCTGGAAGAATGAGAGGTTCAAACAAACCCCTGGTTTCTTTCATTCAGCTGACATCATTTAGGCCAGTGGTTCTTAACCTCTTTGGGGTCATAGACTTTTCTGAGAATTTGATGAAAACTTCAGACATCTGCCACACACACACATACACACACAAAAAATCTAATTCTCACAAGAGTAGTTGAAGCAAGAAAGAGCTCAAAAGAGAAGTTAAGGTGTGAAACACGAGATGTAAACAAAAGGACTAATTACAATTTGTAGCTCAGAACTTACTAGCACTATTTTTCACATGAACAGGTCCAGAATTTCAGACTCTTTTCAACATGCAAGATTGTGCTGTCAGCAATTCAAATTCAAGCTACCTAAAATTTAACATCCCAAGCCTCAAATCTGAGACATTTTGATTTCTCTTTCTTCTGTAGTCCTCTCAGCATTTAGTCAACATGTTCCAGAAATCCCACCCCTCTCCATCTCCCTTTCTCTGAGATTATTTATATCTTATCCCTCTTTTTTGTTCCCTTTGCTGGTCAGGTCCTTATCACCTCTAGTGTGGTCTGGCTGAGGTCTTCTCATCTGCATCAATAAAGCACAACCATATATATATATATATACACATATATATGTATACATATATATATATATATTTATCTTACCTTCGACTCAAAAACATTTAAATATATATTTATACATATATATAGTACACATATATATGTATATATATATTTATCTGACCTTCGACTCAAATACATTTAAATTTCCTCACTATCTCATGGGTCATGTAAAAAAATTTCAGCACAATATTCAAGACTTACCACCAAAAGCTTTGATTCCTATTTTTTATATATTAAAATGATTCCCTTCTCCTGGGGACTTCATGTCTACTTGCAAAATTCTTATCCATTTTTAAGAATCTCTTGACATCTCCTTTACCTGCTTTTCTTTCTTTCTCCTTTTTCCTTCTGGAGAATGTGTGTGTGTGTGTGTGTGTGTGTGTGTGTGTGTGTGTGTGTACGTGCACGCACATTTATATCAGAACCTATATCTTTTTCAAGTCTTTTTTGTGATGTAATTTATATACCATAAAATTCACATACTTTACATATACAACTTCATGCTGTTTAGTAAATATACAAAGTTCTGCAACTGACCCCACAATTCAATTCTGCATATATTTTTCTACCTTTTTCATTTCTTTTTTTTTTGTAGTGCTGGGGATTGAACCCAGGATCTCACACATTAGGCAAGTATCAGATACATCCCAGCACCTGCACCCAGGGACATTCTACCTCCAAGATACATCCCCAGGCCTTTATATTTTAAAGCAGGGACTGACTAAGTTGCTGAGGGCCTCACTAGGTTGCTGAGACTGAGCTTGAACCTGTGATCCTCCTGTCTCAGTCTCCCAAATATTGGAATTATAGATGTACACCACCACAGAGGGCTGTATACTTTTAACATAAAGAATCTACAGTGCCAGGCACCATGACCAGTTCATAACCACCATAATTGTAACCATTCTGAAGGTGGTAGCTATTTCTATTTTGTGAATTAAGAGCATCAGGCTTGGAGATGTTAAGCAATTGTCTGAAGTTACACAACCATTACGAGGCTAAGTCAGGATTGGTGTCAAGATCTCCCTGAGGCAAAGACCATATTTTTAGGCAATATGACATAATGTTTCTCAAATTAAAAGTCCTTTTAAAATTGTAATCAGTTAAATAAAAACTGGATTAGTTTTATCCAGTTGTATCCATAATGCCAGCACACATGAAAGCAGTCTGTAAACATTTGTTAAGTGATTTCATGAATACATACCCACATTTCACAATGGGGTTGTTTTCTACTTATTCCATTGTTATCTTTGTCCAAATGACAGGGCAGTGATTGTTTTCTAAATTGGTATAATTTGTATAACTGTCTTGGGGTGGAATAGAGGGGCGGGGGTGAATGTTTGTTAACCCTATTGTTATATAAAGGAGAGGAGTATAACCACTCATTTATGCCACCCTTGAGCTAACTAATTCCTCAGGATTTCAGTTTTCAAATCTGTAACATGAGCTGATAGCATCCTATGTACACATTTCAAAGAAAGATTAAGTGAGAAAAAAAATGAGAATAAGAGTTGGAAAAAATAAAGAAGGAAGCAATGAAAGAGAAACTATTTATCATATTTAGGGAAAGATTCACAACTTCTTTCTCTAGTGCTCATGTCTCAATGGCATATTCGTCCTATTTTCTACTTAAAAAAAAGTAAGGAAATACTTTTTTAGTACTTTCATAGTTTTCTTTCTTTCTTTCTTTTTATTTTTTAGTGCTGGGGGATCAAACAGAGGGCCTGGCACATGCTAGGAAAGTACTTTAGCACTGAGCTACACCTCCACTCCCCTATAATTTTCTTCTAATTGTCCTGAAATTATAGGTAGGGTTTTCTAGATTATGTGGATCTAGTATAATAATTATTAAAGAAAACATTTTCTGTTGGTACCTTACTTTTCTGTATACACAGTTAAACTTTCCAAATAGGAGGAAAGGAAATAAGGAGTTCATAAAATAAAGGAAAATGAAAGAAAAGAAACTGAAGAAAGGAAAAGAAGGGAACACAAGATGAGAAAAGTGATGGAAGAAGAAAAGAGAAAGAGGCTAAAGGGGAAATGAGAAAGTAAGAATAAAAAGAAGGAAGAAATGACAGAAATTTAAAAAGGGAGTAGAACAAAAGGAATACAAAAAAATCTGAAAAGAAGAAAAAAGAATGGAACTTGTTTCAGAGTTTCATCCATGCTATGCATTTAAGTAAAACATGACTCCCTGCTTTAACCACAGCCTTTAAATGAAGTTCGAGCTGAAGACAGTCTCCACTTTGACATTTCTCCAAATGTTTTACTGCTGAAAAGACTGCCTCATGCATGGGATCTTCCCTAAGTTCCAGGCAATGTTTGAAATGAAACCTGGAAAGCACTTGTTTTCCATTTCCATAACAAGCAAGGGCTCTAGCCTTATTGCTAGCCAGGCTTGGAAGGGCTCACTTTGCAAATGCACACTGCCAAGAGTATATGAAGTTTACATTGCTGCTTGGAAGCCAGCTTGTTTATGTCTTTCCTGGTCTTGCTCCAAAGTGATCTCACACATTGTGACATAGATTCCATATCACTCTGCTTAGAGTGGTCCTCATTAAGTGAACTCTAAGACGCTGAGCAAAGCTAAAAAGGGGGGGGGGGTGGCCCACGTTGGAAACTCTGCAAAGGGAGAGAATGCTGGAGTTTTATATCTGAAGTTGATTGTCCAGCTCTCAAGATAATTCACAAATTACATAATCCCTTTGAATTCTGCTTCCAAATAAGCTATATATTCTCTTTATCTGGAAAAATGTACATAGCCATTTCTGCTTGACTGCTGTGTTAGGAGAGGATGATTTACTATCTGTTTTATGTTGAGGCATGATGATAAAACACATCTATGGCTCACTGAGATGGCTGTTAATAGCATCAGCATTTCTGTTATATCCTTCTTCACCAAAGTACTGGCAGACACTGGTTCAGTCATTCATATTTGTCAGAGTTTCATTGTAAAGTGAGGTTAAAGTCAGTTATGGGCAGTATTTATTTAATTGTGATTGAACTAGACTATATCAACTGGAAAGCTCAGCATTTCTGGACATTGAAAAGGAAATTATGAGAGTATATCTATTCTTTACTTTTTGCAAGGAGGAAAGAGGATGGGGTATGCCATTGATACATCTCTATGAAATAGGACATTGACAATGTTTCCTTCACTGTAGTTAGTGATTTTTTTTCTTATTTATGAATACAATATACTCATACTCTTAAAACATTTTAGATTAAGAAAATATTCTCAGGACATTTTGATTCCATTTGACTAATTCCAAAATCATGTACAAGTATATAAAAGTAAATATTCCAGATGCCATGTTGATTTTGCTTTCCTAGAGATAATAATGTCCTTATATTCTGTATCTTCAGAGAGAAAAAAAATCAATGGGAAGGGAATTCTCCTGTTCTCTTTGGTTTATGTATCCAAGTTATCCAATCATAGAAATTTCAATAGTCTTATTGACTGATATTCAGATTTAGTCCAATTTGTTTGCATTTTCACGTGAATTTTTAAGACATTGAGCACTAAGACTCTTCAAAAGGAATTTATAACCTGGTGGATTTGCATCCGCTCTTAAGAGATGGCTTTTACCATGGCCTTCCACTAACCACCCTGTGTCTCCTCTCTAGTCTGTCTCCCATGCACTCCTTTGTCCCCAGTATCTATTTCTCTAGACAAACTAAGACCTGCAGGCTCCAGTATCTCTCATCTCTAGATCTGCTACTTGCTAATCTCTCTCTCTGGGTAGTACTTTCCATACTGGGATAATACTACTTGACCTTCATACTTTTATATATTAATTAAGAGTGAGAGCTAGATGGTAGATGATGTTCTCAGTGCCTCATAGAGCTTGACTCAGCCCTTCAAGTATCCTTATTTTTCCAGTATTAAATATTGCTAAATCACCAATTTTTGTATCTCTTTCCATATATTAATGGTGAGCTACTTGAGAGAAAGCTGTTTCTTTTTTTTTGTTCCTGCACTTAGTACTTGGCACATACCCTTGTAGCTTCAGTAAACTGTAAAAGTAATGAATGGAGTGATTGAATGGATCATATTTTTTATTGTAATAATTCATGCATTGTAAGCATACATTTTTGTTAGGTACAAATTGATAACGACATATGTGCACACATGTCTCATTTGACCCCTTCCCCAATTCCCACCCGGCTCCCTTGCCCTCCCTCCCTCTCAGGTTCAGTTCAGTGAGTGACCTTGGTATAGTAGTGTAAGTACATCATGTGCCTTAGGATGTCCTCCCCCTCCCCGTCCATCCCCTTCGGTTAAATCAACTTCTTTGCTTATCGAGGGTCTCTCCTTTTTCATCTGGAGACCCTCTTATGCCCCACCTTCTCCCTAGCATTTGCATATTAGGGAGAACATATGTTTCTTTACTCTTTGCGACTGGCTAATCTCACTTAACATAATGTTTTCCAGTTGCATCCATTTTCCTGCAAATAATATGATTTTGTTCTTCTTTATGGCTGAGTAAAATTCCATTGTGTACATATCCCACAGTTTTGTAATCCATTCTTCTGTCGATGGACATCTTGGCTGCTTCCATAGTTTGGCTATTGTGAATTGTGCAGCTATAAATATAGATACACATGCGTTGGTCTGATAGTTTGGTTTTCCATTCTACCCAGTAGTGGTATTGCTGCAATTCTGCTTCTCTGGGTTGGCTGTACCATGATAAAATATCCTTTAGATTTTTTTTTTTATAAATTCACCCTGTTTCTAAGTATTTTATTTTGTTTCTGGATAGTGTACACCAGGTAGGTAAAACTTCATTTAATCACCAAATATTTATTAATCAGATATTATTCTAGACACTGGGGATTATTAGCATCTATTAACAAGAGAGATAAAGATGTCTGACCTCAAGGAATTCATATGTAAGTTGAGTCACAGTTTGGGTTATTTGAAAAGCACATTCTATATGGAGTTTAGAAACCAGGATATTTATTAAGGGTGCCCTTGGAATCAATACTTGCAGAAGGAAGGAAAAAAGCAAAATTGGCCAGATGAGAAAATTGAGCTACAATGCAGACACCACAGTAATCTTAGGGACTCTACTGGGGAGGTCTGTAGCTAAAATAGTACATTAGAGTTTTCTCATAAAATGGACATACTTTTATTACCTACTTTGATTATTCATTGTATCTCAGCTTTTCAAGAAAGGGAATGATCTTAGGCATGGTGGCTTTCTGCAGCTGAGATGATCCCTGAACAGGCAGACAGCTGAGGGCTTTCCATGAGAACAGGGATTTCATAGCACATCACCACATGTTACATGCTGTATATCATGTAGTTTCAAGAGGTATAACTAGAAAATATAAGACCAAATCTTAAATCCCTGAGTTTTTGTTTTCATTTGTTGTTTTAGCAAAAAATGTCAAAAATAAAGAAATTTTATAAAATTTCTGTTTTGAGAACAAGAGTATATTAGAATGTTGATGATTACATAGGGTACTACAAATCATATAGAAATGTGATGGTTTCAGTTTCATATAATTTTGCTATTTTCAATATATGAACTTCCTAAAATGAGCACTTTAAATTTCTTTTTATAAAGGTGGACATGGAAAATAATTGTATCTCAATATTATTTGGGGTTACTTATGATAATCAAATATTATTCTTAGAACTGGTGTCTATACAAAGATGTCTTCTGGGGGTGGGGGGTGGTACAGTTATCCAGTCTGATCTTAAGTCATCTGCTAAAGAGATTGAAACTCCTCCATGTTATTGGAAGTTCTATGCTTCTACCTGGCTTCTGGATTCCATAGTCTATTTTG
>PVLC010042393.1:0-13254 GCA_004027655.1 Graphiurus murinus
AACAAAAAAAAAAAAAAAAAAAAATCCAAGCACCAAGTGCACATGACTTTTGTGCAAAGCCAAAAAGCCAACTTTCCTGAGGCCGCGGGGAGGGGCGGCTCTCGTGACAGCACAGCAAGCTCATGTATTTATTTATTCATTTTTCTTTGGCACTAGGGATTGAGCCCAGGGGTATTCTACGTCCAAGCTACACCCCCAGCCCTATTTTTTATTTTGAAATAGGGTCTCACTAAGTTGTGGAGGGCCTCACTAAGTAGCTGAGGCTGGCCGCGAACCTGCGATCCTCCTGTCTCAGCCTCCCGAGTACTGGGATGACAAGCCGCCAAGCCCGGCTGAGAGCTCATTTAAATGGACTGTTTGGCCATGCTTGTTCTGGGCTTCCTTCGCAGTTCAGGAGAGCTTTGCTCCCAGCCGAGGGCCGTGCTGGGGGAGGGGACCTGTGCTGTCCCTCCCTCCTGCCTTATTATCTCCTCCTAGCTGGGTTGCCTAGAAACTCAAAATTCCTTTCACTCTATTATGCATGACCAGGCAGCTCTGCAGTTGCTGCTGTGGGCTCCGTAGGCCTGGGCTGGGGAGGTAGAAAAGACTCTGGAGGTGTTTAGGAGAAGGGCAAAAGGTTATGAGGGCTTAAAAAAGGAAAGAAATTCTGACACATTCTCCAAACATAGATGAACCTTGAAGCTATTCTGATACGTGAAACAAACCACAAAGGGACACGCAGCATAGGATTCCGCTTATGCACCTGTGCTGTACCTAGAACAGTCAATTCATAGAGAAGAGACAGGATGGGGCTTTCCAGGGCTTGGAGAGAGACAGCATGAGGAATTAGCGTTTAATGGGTGCAGAGGTCGGGCTGGGGAAGATGAAAGTACTCCCAAGAAGGATGGAGGTCATGGTTACCCAACGTGGACGCTTCCTGCCACCCAACCACACACTTAACGTGGTCAATTGCATGAGTGTCTTTTAGCATAATTTTTAAAGAGAGAGAAAAGAGTCCCGTTTTGATTTCTCTATGTCTAAAATTAGAGGAAGACCCCCCCCCCCCGCCCCAGGGTGTTGGGCATTGCATGTGTCAACCGTCTGACTGCTCAGAAAAGTGCTGGCAGTGACCCACGACAGGGACTGTGCTGGTCAGTACTGCCCCTGGCCAGCTTGGGGAAACACTCTCCCCTATTCCGGGCCTCAGTTTACCCACCTGGGGGGGGAGGGGCTTCTTCCCCTACAGCGTCCCTCCCAGCGAGGAGCTGACTGGCCCAGCGGGCTGGCGTGTGCGCTGATGTGGGCTGGCGTAAACCATGGGAACAGCCCGCTCCAGGCGTCAGTGACTCAGTGTGTGTGCACAGGTACGCATCTGCCTGCAGGGGGCGCCAGAGGCGCCGTACACAAAGGGAAGAACTCTCTAGAACTCTGGTAGAACATTCACCGTGCTGCTGGGCTTGCTACCTCTCTCTTCTTCCTTCTCTCTCTCCCTCTCCCTCTTCTTCTTCGGATTGAATCCAAGGTTGTTCTACCACAAAGCTATACCCCCAGCCAATTCATTCATTCATTCCTTTATTCATTCGTTAATTCACTCAGGTACTGGGGACAGAACACAAGGGCATTCTACCTCTGAGCTACACCCTCAGCCTGTTTTAATTTTTTTTTTTTTTTAATTTTGAAACAGGGTCTCGCCAAGTTGCTGAGGATCTCCCTAAGTGGCCGAGGCTGACCTTGAACCTGCTATTCTCCTGTCTCAGCTTCCCAAGTACTGGGATTATAGACGTGTGCCACCTTGCCCTGTGTGTGTGTGTGTGTGTGTGTGTGTGTGTGTGTGTGTGTGTGTGTATGAATGACAGGATTTCACTAAGTTGCAGAGGCTGGCCTCAAACTTGCTATCCTCCTGTCATAGCCTCCCAACTACTGGGATTATAGGCATATGCCGCCTTGCCCCACTTATTATTATTATTTTTTTTTATTTTGAGACAGGATTTCACCAAGTTGCAGAGGCTGGCCTCCAACTTGCTATCCTCCTGTCTCAGCCTCCCAGGTACTAGGATCACAGGCTGGCCACGGCACTTGTTGCTACCAGCACTGTCATGGCGGTGGCCACACCAGGGGGACGTTACTGGATGTTAGTGCCGGGTCCCACGTCAGAGGTTCTGATTTAATCGCTCTGGAGATGGCCTGGGCCCACAGTTTTTCAAAGCTCCCTGGGGGTTTAATATACAGCCAGGCCGGAGCCCCCGCCCGTTGGGGCTAAGGAGGAGAGCCCCTAGCTCAGACGCGCTGGGGCTGGGCCCAGGCCGGGGCTGCGAGGGAGGCTACCTGTAAGCTGTTTATTACCTGCTTGAATGACTAGGTAAATATTGACTGGAGGCTCCGGTGTCCCACGAGCTACCTGTTGTCTCCACGAGCACGCCCTGGTGCAGCGGGGGCAGGTCTGTCTGCTTGGGCTCTGGAGGGGCAACGCAGACACCAGGCGTCTTCCAGGGGACGCGATGCCAGTGGAGAAATGGGCTTTTCAAACAGGCATGGGCAGGAGCAGGCCCAGGTGGTGGGGCCGGGCGGAATTTTGCTCTGAGAACTTTGGCAGGTCTCTTAACATCTCTGAGTTAAGATGTTAAGAATCTGAGTGACAAGGATGACAGTAGCGGCCTGGAGTGTCACTGCGGGGAGGCAGTGACGTGTCATGCATAAGGCACCTGTCACAGAGCAGTTGCTCAGTAAGTGGGCGTTTCTTGCCGCTGGACAGGAGGAGTGGCCTGCAAAGTCAGTGTCTGCTGATCAGTGACAGGCGTGTGGCTCCCGAGGCATCACTGGGGGACGCTGAGTTCACCTCCTTTCTTTTCTTTTCTTTTTTTTTCTTGCAGTACTGGGGATTGGACCCAGGGGCATTCTACCTCGAGCTACATCCCCAGTCCTGGTTTTTTTTTTTTTTGTGGTACTGGGGTTTGAACTCAGGGGCATTCTACCTTCGAGCTATACCCCCAACCCTATTTTTTATTCTTTTTTTTTTTTTTTTTGCGGTACTGGGGATTGAACTCAGGGGCATTCTACCTCCGAGCTATACCCCCGCCCTAGTTTTTATTTTTTATTTTGAAACCGAGTCTCACTAAGTTGTGGAGGGCCTCACTAGGTAGCTGAGGCTGGCCGCGAACCCGGATCCTCCGGTCTCAGCCTCCCGAATGCTGGGATTACAAGCATGCGCCACCACGCCCGGCTCCCTATTTTTTATTCTTTATTTTGAAACAGGGTCTCACTAAGTTGCGGAGGGCCTCACTAGGTAGCTGAGGCTGGCTGCGAACCTGGATCCTCCAGTCTCAGCCTTCCCAAATGCTGGGATTACAAGCGTGCGCCACCATGCCTGGCTCCCAGTCCTGTTTTTTATTACTTATTTTGAAACAGAGTCTCACTAAGTTGCAGAGGGCCTCACTAAGTAGCTGAGCCTGGCCACGAACCCGGATCCTCCCATCTCAGCCTCCCAAATACTGGGATTACAAGCACATGCCACCACGCCAGGCTGATCTTACCTCCTTTCTGCTAGAGGCTGGACTGTCCTCCCCTCCCCCAGTTCAGAGGTTGAAGCCCTGACCCCCCTAGTAGCTCAGACTGTGATTGCCTGAGTGCTCGACCTGTCAAACTCCTACTCATCCTCCACGGTCCTCTTTCACTGAGCACTGGTTTCTGTTCCACGCATGTCCCTGCATCTTCTTTCCCAAGCAGAGCTCGAGCTGACACAGTCAGGGGCTGGGGCCCCACTCGCCCCCACAATCTGGAAAACTAGCACAATGTTAGGGACACAATTGGTGCTCAATAGATGCTCCTCAAAGGAAGGAATGAAAAGAAAAGGCAGATCGGGGGCCAGATGATCGTGTGAGTGGGGGCAGTGCACGGCAGGATGATAGGAGCCTGAACTCTATGTGCGGGACACCCCCAAACATCTCAGGGCAATCCCTTTGTCAGCTGCTGATGGAGACGGGCAAAGATCCCCAAACGCCTTTGGAAAACACCGCTGCAGGCGTAGTGTGGCGTGGGTGCTGGTTTTATTGGAGCACAAATCCGAGGTAAGTAGCCATTTTGGAGGCTTTGTCCTAAGTAGACCCTGCAGGAAAGCAGGGGGGCACGAGGTCCTGTCCAGCAGTAGTAAGGCTGAGGAGTCTCTTCTTGACACTTCGACTTTATTTTCTCCTTAAATCGGGACTAGTCACTAAGTGTCCCAGACTCGAAGCGTCGCTCGGCATCCCTGCTGCCCAGCCCCGCCTGTACCGTGCTGAGCACTGGCTTCAGGAGCATGCGTGCGTCTGCCTGTGTTTGTGAAGCTCCTCTGGCAGTGAGCCACCGCCCTCGGTTCCCCCTGCTGTACAGAGGCGCAATAAGACCCGAGCATCGTTCAGGGGAGTGGAAAGCCCCAGTCATGGCCGCCCTCCTCCTCAGAGGTCAAGCGCAGAGCTTTAGGATCTGGGGACCGGGTGGCCAGGTAAGCTGCCCTATCTGATATGAAGAGAATTCTCGGGCAAGGAAGCTCCTTTGACCTGGCAAACTACCCAGGTCCACCAAATCCTCCTCTATAACCACATCATTGTCTACTGTTGTCCCCTGTTATAAATCAATTTTCCCTGAAAGGGTAGCATATTGGGCCTTACTAGTAGAGTTACCAGGACAAATACAAGATGCCCAAATGAGCTCGAATTTCCAGTAGCTGGCGGTGTGTGGCTGTAATCCCAGTATTTGGGAGGCTGAGGCAGGAGGATTGCAGGTTCAAAGCCAGTCTCAACAAATTTGCAAGACCCTCAGCAACTTAGCAAGACTTTGTTTCAAAATAAAAAATTGAAAAAGGGCTGGGGTGTAGCTCAGAGGTAGAATGCCCTGAGGTTCAAGTTCCCAGTGCCCCCCCCCAATTGAATTTTAGGTACACCACAAATAATAAATTAACATAAATATGTTTCAAATATTGTACAGGACATACTTCTACTAAAAATTATTCATCCTTTGCCTTAAATTCAAATTCAACTGGGCAGCTGGTTATTTTACTTATTTATGTTGGCATTGGGGACTGAACCCAGGGGTGTCCTACCACTGAGCTATACCCCCAGCCCTTTTTATTATGAAACATGGTCTTGCTAAGTTACTGTCCACTGGCCTTGAATCTGCGACTCTCCTGTCTCAGCCTCCCGAGTACTAGACTACAGGCATGTGCTACTGCCCATGACTGAGCATCTTGTATTTTTATATGCTAAATCTGGCAACCCTACTCAGTAACCACACATCGCAGGTATACACACGGTTCGTAAGACCCTTTTCAGAGAGCTGGTTTGTGCAGGAGGAGACTAGGTAGGCGAGAAGCTGACGGGGCAGCCTTGCAGAGGGGAGCCAGCACCGCAGCTCCGCGGGTCCTTTGGCATGGCTTGGTTTACCAGCTGAGTTCCATTTGTCAGGAAACAGCTTACACAATGTTGGCAGTCCCGTTCCCGCGGATCCTGTGGCTTTTACATGAAACATGCATGTACAGCTTCTGTGCTGGCCCCCTTTCTCAAAAATTTTGGCAAAGAAGACCAAAAAAAAAAAAAAATCGCTTCTGTGGAAATTATTTATTTAGTATTAATGGGGCAAAGCTAGATCTTGGCGAGACACTTCAAGTAAACAGGGTCACTCCACATAGGGTTGTTTGAAACCAGAGATTTCCTGTGACCCCAGAGTTTTAACAAGAGCCAGAGAAGTTATATTTATAGAAGCCTATTAATTTCACCCCCCCCCCCATTTAATCCCAAGTACAACAAATCCCGGAACGTCTGCAGACAGCGGCCTGTTTGATGGATGGGGGGGGGCTCCTTGTTGATGGATGGAAAACTAGGGTTGAAGTTCTTCAGTCAGGCCGGGGCGGGTGCCAGGGGCTATGTGATCTTTTGGAGAAGCTGCAAGCACAATCAATTAATAAAAGCATTAACCCCCAGCACGGTGTCTTTCTGCCAAGTTTGTCGGAGGGCTTAGCAAGTCACAGCTGACCACAGCAGCTGAAGAGCGTTCCCAGGCAGAGTTGGAGGCACCGCCCTCTTTCCTATTGCATCTCGAGCAATCCACTGGCTCATGCGCTTTGAGGACCCCAAATAGGGTTGCAGCCCGTGTTGGAAGGGCAACCAGCTAGATAGTTTCCTTTTCTTGGAGAGGGGGTTACTGGGAACTAAACCCAAGGGCATCCCACCTCTGAGTCACACCCCATACCTTTTGTTTTTCTCTTGGTACTGGAGATTGAACCCAGGGGCATTCTACCTCCGAGCTACACCCCCAGTCCTATTTTTTATTCTTTATTTTGAAACAGGGTCTCACTAAATTGCGGAGAGCCTCACTAAGTAGCTGAGGCTGGCCACGAACCTGGATCCTCCGGTCTCAGTCTCCCAAGTCCTGGGATTACAAGCGTGCGCCACCACAGCAGGCTAACCCCAGACCTTTTTATTTTTTATTTTGAAACAAGGGCTTACTAAGTTGCAGAGGCTTTCGCTAAGTTGATAAGGCTGGTCTCAAACCTGAGGTCCTCCTGTCTCAGCTTCCCATGTATTAGGATTACAGGTGTGTGTCACCAGGCCCACTTAGATGATTTGATGTAAGATGACTGTAATGGTGTAAGATCTCCCCTGCTCAGGACTTTCTTGGTCCAGAGTCTGAGGACTAGGTAAGGTTTCGGAAGGAGGAGAGGGAGGAGCGAGGGCATCCCTCGGCAGAGGGTCAGCACAGACCTAGACACGTTGAGCGTTTTGTGGGAGGGCGGGTCATGGTAGAAAGCGCATCAGAAGCCTCAGGCCTCAGCTCTCCTCTGCCAACCCTTGGCTGCAGCTTACCTTGGGCAAGTCACCCGCATGGTCCGACCTGTACCTTTCCTGTAGTTCCACAACGTAAGAGCGCCATTCCTATGTTGCCAGCTAGTTCTCAGGGTGTCCAGTGACGTAATGTACAGAAGCGAATGCACCAGTTGTTACCGATGTCAGACTCTGTGAGGGCCTCTGAACCCAGCATGGCCACCAGACCCAGGACCTGGTGTGTCGGTGTGGTGGGATGACCATGCGGTGTTTCCGGTCACCTCCTGAGCCGTCTACTGTTTTGTCTAAATGGCGAACGTCAGCTTCTGCACTTTGAGGAAGCCGACTCCGGTTTTGTGGGAACTCCTGATGAGACCCACAGCAGCCCACCAGAGACAGCCACCCCTGAGAGGGGCCCTGGCCGCCAGCCCTGTGACTCACTCTCCTTTCAGCTGGTGCTTATTCAATTACAAGTGGCGTGCTTCTTTTGTTTGTTTGTTGGGTACTAGAGATTGAACCCAGAGGTATTCTACCTCCGAGCTATACCTCCAGTCCCATTTTCTTTTTATTCTTTATTTTGAAACAGGGTCTCACTAAGTTGTGGAGAGCCTCACTAAGTTAAGGCTGGCTGTGAGCTAGGATCCTCTTGTCTCAGCCTCCCAAGTACTGGGATTACAAGCATGTGCCACCGCACCTGGCTTGTTTGTTTGTTTTTGTGGCACTAGGGATGGAACTCAGGGGTATTCTACCTCTGTGCTACACTTCCGGCTCTATTTTTCATTCTTTCTTTTTTATTTTTTTGTATTACTAGGATTGAACCCAGAGACATTCTACCTCTGAGCTACACCCCCAGTCCTATTTTTATTCTTTATTTTGAAACAGGGGCTCACTAAGTTGCAGAGGGTCTCACTAAGTAGCTGAGGCTGGTCTCGAACCTGCGATCCTCCTGTCTCAGCCTCCCAAGTACTGAGATTATAAGCGTGTACCACCACACCCGGCTGGCATGTTTCTTTTTAATAATGATAGAGAAAAAAAGAGACTAGAATGCATGGCCAATTGGCAGGGTGAGTATTGTTTATTTATTTATTTATTTTGGTACCGGGGATTAAATCCAATGTCCTTCTACCTCTGAGCTACACTCTGAGCCCTTTTTATTTGAAACAAGATCTCCCTCAGTGGCTGAGGCTGGCCTTGAACCTGTGACCCTCCAGCTTCCCAAGAATTGGGATAACAGGCATGCGCTGCTACGCCCTGCCTGGGTACTGTTTCTTGAAACATTTCAGATGTCTTCCATACATGTGTGTATGCACTGGACTTCAGGTAAAAATATATTTCTCAATGTGAGTTGTGCTGAAAAAATAAAATTAAAAACTGCTGCTTTAGGCAAAGACAAATCCGATTTCCGCACTTGGACAGCTCTGAGTCCAGAACCTAGCCAAGGAAACAAGGGCTGCCAGAGTCGCCGGGGCAAAGAGCCCAGAAACGCCTTCTTGATCGGAGTCGTGGGATTGGAGTCAAGACCCCCTCGCAGTGCTCTCAGCCGCACTCTCCTGCCAGCGCTTTCCTTAGTAGCTTTAAGCCTCGCCAAGCACCCTCTGCCGGCGCTCCACACAGCAGGCTGGCTTCCGGCAGCTCCTAGGCCTTGGCCGTTGCTGACCTGGGGCTCCTGGGTCTCTAATACCCATGGGGTTCGCACAGGCAGAGACGTATTCTAAGCATTTCCCTCTCCGTCTCAGAGAATAAGATTTCCTGTGTATGCTGGTAGTTTGCACCCATCTGGATGGTGTGGGGGCGTCTGGGACACTCTTGTCTGGAACTACTCAGGGGTCTCTGCTGGCCATGGAGTCCTTTTTTTTTTTTTTTTTTGGTGGTGGTGGTACTGGGAGTTGAACCTAGAGGCATTCTACCTTCGGGCTACACCCTCAGCCTGATTTTATTTCTTTATTTGGAAAGAAGGTCTCGCTAGGTTGATGAGTCTCACTACTTGCTGAGGCTGTCCTTGAACCTGTGATCCTCCTGTCTCAGCCTCCCAAGTACAGGGATTACAGGCGTGCACCACCACGCCTGGCCCATGGAGTCCTCTTGATACCCAGTCAAGGTGTCAGTAGTGGAAATGGACCACTGCACAGAGCCCCTCGTCGGCTCCTCCCAGCTCTTGCTTCTCCTCCTTCCTCTCTTTCCCTTCCCGTCGTCCTTTTCTGTGCAAACCAGGCTGTTTCTGAGGCAGCTGCCTAAGTCATAAATAAACTTACCTGGTATATTGTAATTTTGGAGAAAACACTGGTGGATACGTAAATAAAGCCAATCCACAAACCGGTATGCTTTCACATTTGCACGTGGGGAGTATCGTGTGACTCCTGTTGAAACAGAGGGTCACTCAGCCTGAGAGTTTCTTCAGAGACCTCGTCCTGAGGCTTACATATTGGAAGAATTTCTCACTTTTGTGGGGAGAGGGTGAGGCTTTTCCTTATAAACTGCCTTCAGTAATTTCTCAGTAAGATCTTTAAAGACGTGGCCACTAAACAGCAAAAAGGTGCTAACCATCTTGGCTGGGGGGGGGGATTCTAATCAGAAATCTAAAGAGTGTGTGTGGGTTTTCCAGAGCAGTGAGTGCTTTACCACCTCTTATAATCATAGTAAAGCTTGCATTTCGGAAATTTTATATTTTAACTATATATAATATATATAGTGGTACTGGGGAGTGAACCCAGGGGTGTTCCACCTCTGAGGTACACCCCTTAGACCTTGTTTTTTTTAAGGGTGAATCACTACATAAAGAATCACTCCCAGCGGGGCGTGGTGGCGCACGCTTGTAATCCCAGCATTCAGGAGGCTGAGACCAGAGGATCCAGGTTCGAGACCAGCCTCAGCTACCTAGTGAGGCACTCCGCAACTTAGTGAGACTCGGTTTCAAAATAAAGAATAAAAAATAGGGCTGGGGGTATAGCTCGGAGGTAGAATGCCCCTGAGTTCAATCCCCAGTACCGCAAAAAAAAAAAAAAAGAATCACTCCCCAAAGCAGAGGCCAAGATGGGGTTAAATGTGCAAAGGTCTTATGATGCATGCTGGAGAGGAGTGTAATAACGTACACGATGAATGTGTGAGAGGAATGGGGACGGGGTGCAGATGCTAGAGCCGTGAGGCTGCAAAGCGAGCTAAACTAAGGAAGGGGAGGGAGAGGTTGCGTGGAAGTTTCTAGACTGACAAGCAGTCAAAGGCAAGTTTGGTAAAAGCAGTAGAGGCGTGCTGCCTCACTCATTCCTGGGCGGAAGGTTTCCCGTCCTCATCACCCTGGGTGGCCCTAGTGAGTCGGCCTGTGGAGCTGGGTTACTTGGCTACACTACCTGACTGGGCCATTTCCTTCCTTCCTTCCTTCCTTCCTTCCTTCCTTCCTTCCTTCCTTCCTTCCTTCCTTCCTTCTTTCCTTCCTTCCTTCCTGTTCTAGGGATTGAAGCAGTGGCGTTCTACCTCTAAATTACATCCCTAGCCCTTTTTATTTTTACTTTGAAACAGGGTCTAACTAGATTGCTGAGAGTCTCAAAGTTGCTGAGGCTGTTCTTTCTGTTTTTTTGTGTGTGTGTGTGTGGTACAAGGGCTTGAACATGGAGGCATTCTACCTCTGAGCTATGCCTCCAGCCCTATTTTATTCTGAAATAGGGTCTCACTAAGTTGCAGAGGGCCTCACTAAGTAGCTGAGGCTGGCCGTAAACCTGGTTCCTCCTGTCTCAGCCTCCCAAGTACTGAGATTACAAGTGTGAGCCACCACGCCCAGCTCCTGTTTTATTTTTTTTAACGTTTTATTTATTTATTTACTTTTTGTGGTACTGGGGATGGAACCTGGGGGTATTCTACCTCTGGGCTACAGCCCCAGCCCTCCTGTTTTGTTTTGAAACAGGGTCTTGCTAAGTTGCAGAGGGTGGCTTCCAAACTGTGATCCTCCTGTCTCTGCCTCCCAAGTACTGAGCTTACTGGTGTGTGTGCCACCACGCCTAGCTCGGCCCTACCTTTTTTATATATCTATTTAATTAATTAATTAATTAGTGCTGGAGATTGAACCCAGAGGCACTCTACCTCTGAGCTACACCTCCAGTCCTAATTTTTATTATTTATTTTGAAACAGGGTCTCACTAAGTGGTGGAGGGCCTCACTAAGTAGCTGAGGCTGGCTGCAAACCCAGATCCTCTGGTCTCAGCCTCTCAAGGACTGGGATTATAAGTGTGCGCCACCACGCCCGGCTTTATATATCTATTTTTGCAAAATATTTTCAGGCTTTCAAAAAAGTTGCCAAAAATCATAGAATTCCCCAGACATCTCTCCCGCACAAGCACAGAACAAGGATGGAAAGCAGGGACCTGACACGGATGCTCTTTGCTATCTAATCTGCAGGTCTTGTTCAAATGTTTCCAATTGTTCACCAGTGTCCCTTTCTGGGCCGGGATCCAGCCGAGGACAGCGCACACATTGTATTCAGGGCCACGTCACTTTCGTCTCTTTTAATCCCAGTTTTAGGGGAGGGGTCGGCAACCTTTTCCTGTAAAAGATCAAAGAGCACATATTTGGGGCTTTGATGGCCGTGCCATCTTTCTTTAGAGTTATTTTTATTTGTTCTAAGTGGATCTCTGGCAAATCTAGGCCGATAGTTTCTGCAGACACGAAAAGCCGGTGCTGGGGAGAATGTGTCTTCATATTCTGTCAGCCTCACGGTCATGGGGGCTCGGCGAGCCGACAGCTCAGGGGCAGGAGGGGGTGAAGCCACGTGCAGGTCCAAGGCCGAGGGCTGCTCACTCTCTGGACCAGGCGGTGCCAGCGTGTTCTGAGATAGAGCCCAGCGCGGGCCCTGTGCGCGTGAGCTCACACACAGCCGTGCCTGGCCTGTCTGTTACAGAGCTGGGGCTGCTTGGATCTCAGGCTGGGACCTGACCAGCCGCACCCAGCCCTCGTCAGGACCCGCCGAGGGAGTTCTGGTTCCCGAGGAACCAGCTCAACTTCAGATTTTCAGCTTTCTTCCCACCCCAAAGTCAGACCCTCGGAATCCCAGACAAGCAGAGTCAGCTGGGGACGGTGGGGGAGGGGGCGGTCTCAAAGCCAGCATTGTTCTCAAAGAGTTAACTTGCATACCAGGCTTGCAATTAGCAAGGAATAATGGGGTGTGATGGGTGTGGAACCGCGGCTGGAACCGATTTCAGCCCTACAGTGAGAAACTGCCTGCTGATCCCGGGGCCTTATTTCCTGCTGCCAAGCTGCCGCCGGGCTCAGCAGAGCAGAACTCCTCGGGGTGGGGGGCGGGGGGAGCACTCTGTCTTTGAATAATTTAAACAATGCGGCACCAGCCAAGCTAAATGGAGCTTATCACATGTTACACCTCTGGAAGCTGCAATCAGAGACCCGGGGATATTAACTGTAAAGCCGTTCTGCTCGAGAGCCCGGGCCAGACCTGCGACCTACTGGGAAAAAGGGAGAGGGAGTGTGGCCGGAGAGAGACCAGAGATGGCTGGGAAGGCCCCACAGAGAAGCAGTCATCTGAGGCAAGGGCAGAGACAGCACACGCTAAGCACCTACTGTATAGAGGCCTGGGAGGGGCTTACCGGAGACTCTTCCTGTGACCTCTGCCCCAGCTTGGCAGGCACGTGGGGTTATTTATATGCATTTTAAACTATTGAGGCAAATTACTTGAGAGTCGCTATTTGCAAATATTCGAAAACCCTGACCCTCTACTAGCTTAAGCCCAGAGATTTGATTCCTTTCTTCCTTAGCAAGAATGTCTAGAGCACCAGGGCCATTTCACTCCTCTGCCTTCGGTTGTGGTGTGGTGGCTTTGGGTCAAGTGGTCACGCTGATCCCTGGTCCTCTGAGGTCCAAGCCCAGCGAGGAAGAACAACTCTGCTCTGCTCTAACAATCTAAGCAGAACTGATCCTCAGTTCCAGCCACGGTGGAGCAACAAGGACCAGGTTCACCCCCACCTTAAACAAGCAAGAACAAGACACGGTTTATAGACAGTGATTTTGAGACAAGAGCAACAGGCAGCCAGGATCGGGTCCCTGAGAGGAGGGAAGTGGCTGTCCCTCTCGCACTCACTGCAGCCGGAAGGCCCCACGGAGAAGCAAGGGGCCTTCCGTGGCGGTCCCCTTGAGAGGCCTGGGGACCTCGGCAGCCAAGACAGCTCTGAGTACAGGGCAGAGTGCTGGCTGAGGAGGACACAGCTGCATAGAGAGAGGGGAGACCTGCAGAGGACCCCCCTCTGAGCAGCACAGACGGGAGAGGTACAGTTGTGCTTTGCACAACCACCTGGAGCCTGGGGGAAAGATCCGCTCTGCATTATAATCTGCAGACACAGGCAAATCAGGAGCAGTTCCTGTTGCCCCCAACCAGAGTGGGAAAACTTTGTAATACATGGGACATCAGGGACGGAATATACAGAAAGTTAGGGTCTTGGCAGTGGTGACGGGTCTAATTAGCCTTAGACTTAGGATGTTCTGGCCCCAG
>PVLC010042394.1:0-12964 GCA_004027655.1 Graphiurus murinus
AAGCCGGGCGTGGTGGCGCACGCTTGTAATCCCAGCATTCCGGAGGCTGAGACTGGAGGATCCGGTTTCGAGGCCAGCCTCAGCTACCTAGTGAGGCACTCCGAAACTTAGTGAGACCCGGTTTCAAAATAAAGAATAAAAAATAGGGCTGGGGTATAGCTCGAAGGTAGAATGCCCCTGAGTTCAATCCCCAGTACCGCAAAAAAAAAAAAAAAAAAAAAAAAAAAAAGTAAAGAGTAAAGTAATCTGAAATTATAGTCTGTTTGGAGAAGAGTAGATTCCCTACTGTAATGAAGATTATTATTTTCAGTCCAGAGATTATAGTAGAGAGACTTTGGAACTCTTCCTTTTTCTAATTCTCTTATACAGGTTTGTATGTATTTTCCATCTTTCAGTTTTTCATTGAAGTAATTTTCATTAAACTAGTTGTTATGAAACTAAAATTTCTTGTGAGCACATCAATATATCATCTTAAATGTCTCAAATCTAAAGTAGCGATTGAAAGTCTGTTTTGTTTTTACTTTTCTTTTTGTTGTTTGAGAAAATAAATTAATCAATGTAAACTTATTGATATAATGTCTGATTAACTTTCCTTTTAGCTAGTAATATATATATATATATATATTAGCTAGTAATATAATATATTATATAATATATATAATATATTATATTACTGGCTAAAAGGAAAGGAAGGATTAAGAAAAATCCCAGTGTTTGAATAGCAGATGTACAAAGGTAATGATCCAATTACCCAAAGGTAATGATCCAACTACCCAGATTGACTTTCTGGATGATTGAGAGAGAAGGAACATCTTCGAATTAATACTATTATTTTTAAAATTTAAATGACAAAAATTCAAATGTGAATGGATATTCCATATAAAATTCTTATTTTTATGATATAGTCAAAATATCTAATACCTTACTTTCCTTTGAGTACCAAGCGTTCTTAACTGTGAGTTGGATGTGGTGGTGCACTCTTGTAATCCCAGTACTTGGGAGGCTGAGACAGGAGAATTGCAGGTTCACAGCTAGCCTTAGCAACTTAGGTCCTCCACAACTTAGTGAGACTCTGATTCAAAATAAAAGAAGAAAATAGGGCTTGAGATGGTAGCTCAGAGGTAACATGCCCTTAGATTCCATCTCCATTCTTGTGCACGTACACACACACACACACACACACACACACACACACACACAGTTTTTCACTGTAGAGTCAAAGTTAATGGTAATATTATTTTCATGTGTTTTGTAGATAGTCCTTATGTATTTATGATATTAACATTGTCATATGTTGGGGTGTTAGCTGGGCCCGGCTAGACCTCGCCTCTAGATGGCGCCTGGCAGAGTGCCAGGAGCAGCTGCAGGTGGGAACATCCTAGGGCTGCGCCACGCTAGAGCGCATGCGCCAGCACGCCCCGCCTGTGGCCTGCCCAGGTGAGAGCTGTGTGCGGGCACCTCGTGGCTCAAGCCCGGTGTGGCTTGAAGAGCCTCCACCTCTCGCCCTAGAGGAATGGTTGGGGAGGAAGGATGGTTGGAGATTGCACGGAACGGCTACAGAGACAGAGAACGAGAGAGTGGGGTAAGAGAGACGATTGCGGCCAGAGAGACGGTTACTGTCAGGGCTAAGAGAACGATTACTGTTACTGTCACTGTCACTGGTGTTGCTTGGGTAACGTCCTCAGTCCCAGAGAGAGAGAGAGAGAGAGAGAGAGAGAGAGAGAGAGAGAGAGAGAGAGAGAGAGAGAGAGAGAGGTGTAATAAAGAGAAGCTTGAATCAGCAACATATGGAGCCTCACGGTTGAGGGTCTGGCGTGGGGGACGATAGTCATACTCGAGACTGAAGTATGAATATGATTGTCTTTGCTATCAACACACACTCAGTATGAATATTTGGTAGGCTAACTACAAAATAAAATCATAATACTCACTTTTTCTTTTAGAATGATAATTTTGAAGTTGCTGCCTTTATCAATTCAGCTCATTAGTCTTAGGCTCCCCTGTATTAATATTGATTATATCGATTCATTATACCTGTTTTTCTTGGCTATCTGGCAAATATATGACCACAATAAACAAGTTGAATAGTTAAATTGTTTAGAAAAATTAAATATTGCTTTCAATGCTGACTGTTAATTATTTGTAACAGACCTATTGCAAAAAGCCTCAGGGCACATTACAATTAACTACTTTTAAACCACAAAAAAACAAAACAGCTGCAGCATGAGAATTTCAGTTATCAATTGATGTCTCTTTGCCTGAAAAGTTAAGTTCTGCAATACACCCTGAAGGTCCTAACACCTAGAATTTTCTCCTGAGGTCTCTGGAGCACAAGCAGACAGGTAGTCAAAAACATTTATTGATTTCTCCTTCTGGGTGGATACTGAAGCCATGAACCTGGTAAGCTTTGAATTCCTGCAAATATGACTTGGGGTTCTCTTGAGCCATAGATGGAATGGACATCTGAGAGTTTTATAGAAGCAATCTCACATATCACTGAGAAATGTGGCATGTTCTTGTACAGACAGCCAGGCTTTTCCTTCCTACTGAATCCTGTGATTCTTTTGCCTCCCTGGATGATAACTGGTACCATTACACATGCATATCACAATTATATTCAATAGTTTATTTACAGGCTATTTTCAAAGAAGATTATTTGAACACAATTGCTAAAATCATGTACTTTTTAGGTACAAATGTGAGAATAATTCTTAATTTTGGGGGGGGTGGCTCTAGACAGGAGAATTTTAGATAATATTTGCCTTAGATTCCCTTAGGAGAAAAACTTCCTGAATCGAACTAATATATATACAAATTAGTAAAAATACAATGATATGTGAGTTTGGAGAGTTACTTCTCACTAAATAATTAAAAAGAAGGTAACTAAGACTCAGACAGGAAAAGAACCAAGTCAGTTCATTGACCTCAGTAGCAGCAAAATTCAATGTTTCATATTCAGGGCGTTGACCTTATAATGAACCAGAATTGGTTGGTGCCAGTCTTTGTTACTTGTGTTATTGTGACTTGCCCCCCTTTGGATGGGGCGAAGCTTTGGGCAAGGTCTGCTGATGCATTCCAACCTTTAACTATGAGGAATGGCAAATTACCAATAGGCGAGTTCACCCATAAAAATAAAAAAGAAGTGCTTCTACTTAAAGCAATACATGGAAAGATTTGTATATTCTCCCATAGATTATTTTTCCCTCAATATTATCTCCTTTCTATGGAAAGCTAGAGTGACTTACACCATCCTAACAAGGGGAAGAAAATGACATCGACTGTGAACAGGTTGCCCAGGCTGGATGCTTGGAAGAAAGTTCTATAGGGCTAGAAAATACTTATTAGACAATTTTATTGCTTATTCCATATGTGTATGGATAATCCTTATCATATTTTATATATGTTTATATATTATTTTTATATATCTTTACATTGTTTGAAAATGATAGTTTTTGTTAATTAACTTGGATTTTACCTAATGAAACATACACTTAGTTTCCTCCTCTTGTGCCTGAGATAGGCACCTGGATATTGCAGCCAGGTGGGCTGTGTGATTATGATCAATGAAATGCGAGTGGAAATGGTAAAATGCATTTCCAGATGAGCACGTCTGATCCTCTGTGCTCATCCCCCATGTCTGGTCTTCTATGCTTGTCCCTTCTTTCACAAACAGGAATAAGGATAACTCACAGAGCAGTTTTGATAAGCATGTACTGAAGATGGCAGAGCTGCCAACCACCAGGCTTGCTTACTGTAAAGCAACAAATGGTTCTTCCACCACCACTTCCTTGTTTTGCCATGTGATCCAGAAACGCCATTAGAACCTTTATTTGATTTTGGATATATTTACTTCAGCAGCAGTAGTTAACCTACTTAATGTATCTTAAGACTTATTTTACATTGTGGTATCACATTTTGCTAAATACTTACTTTACTAGTACTATACACTTCTGAGAATAAGACTGTTATGAGTACCATTAAAGAGAAACACCATGAAATCAACTGATGTCTACATAGTAGTCTCCAGGCAAATCTCTCTTACATTGCAATCCCTCTTGAATGATGCCCGAACTTCTGACAATCATGTGCAGCTGTTCCCTGGAATCCAGGAGAGGTTGGTTCCAGGATGCCCCACCTCAATCCCTCCACAGATAGCAAATTCCACAGTTGCGCAAGTCCTTTATATAAAATGGCACCATATTTCCCTGCAGTCTATGCACATCTTCCTTCACACTTTAACTCAGCCTTAGATTACATAAAATAATAAAGTGTAGAGCCTATGTTCACAGTTATTCTACTCTATAGGGAATGATGACAGGAAGAAAAAGTCTGTACCTGTTCTTTACAGACAAAATCTTTTTGGAATACCTTTTGATCCTCGGTTGGTAGAATCCATAAATGTAGAATCCATGGATATGGAAGGGAGATTGTACTACACAGAAAGTAGAGCTTTTATTTGACAAAGTTCCAGGATCCACTCTACATCCAGAAGCCTTTCTCCGTGAGTGTAGCTTGAATTGCATTGCGTAAGTAACATCTGTTCATATGGCAAAATAAGAAAGTGATGTAAATAGCCACAATCTATTCTGTAATGCAGAAATTGGTTCTTTTGATCTTCTGCCCCTTCCTACTCTGCATAACTTTCTCCACAGAAATAAGGAAATTTCCCGTAGAATGATTGTTGAGCTCCATTTAATGTAATATTATACAGGAAGAAATGCATAATTTCTTATGTTCCTATTCCTTCCTGTCCTCCCCTAGCCCCAACTAATGAATGGTATTGAAAACAAATGAGCAGGCCACACAGTCACCCCAGAATAATGACAAGGCAGTTTCATGTAGACTATTTTTAAGCTGAGTGAGATATTACTACTTATAAAAACTGACATTTATTATTTACTGCAATATCTAAGGCATGTAATGTCTATAAATAATCAATTATATTTTTGAAAAGTAGTTTTTATTCTGGGAGAGATTCTGGAAAGAAAGATAATAAACTTCAAATCATATTCCAAATCTTTTATCTCTTATTTGTTTTTATGGAACAGGACAATAGCTTTTATTTTCTTTCATTCTTTTCTTTTTGTGCTGCTGGGGCTTTCTACCGCTGTAGCTCAGAGGTAGTTTTTTTTGTTTGTTTGTTTGAAACAGGGTCTTGCTAAGCTGCCAAGGATCTCAGTGAGTTGCTGAGGCTGTCCACTAGCCCCAAATCCTCCTGTCTGAGCCTCCCAAGTACTGGTATTACAGGCATGTGTTACCATGCCAGGTGACCATAACATTTTTAAAATAAAATTTTTAAAATAGCATTTTGAAATCAAAACTGAAGGGATAGTTTTGGGCATAGGACTCTATCTAGATTCCTTGAAGCACAGGACTCCCTGGTGCTAATTGGAGACTAAGAACACGATTCTCTAATGAACAGCGATGGCTCAGCACCGAGATGCTTAGGTCTTGATGTCCTGTGCACGTTGGCTTTCAAGGAGGCCGGCGTGGTCTCTCTGAAGCTCCTTTCTGGAAAGGAGCTGACAAATGGAGCCCAGTTGACTTTCAGGTTCATAGGCTGGGAGAGGTCTGGAAAATGCAGCTGGTGAAATCCTGCTGGGAGCAAAGATGATTTTTCTCTGGCCTAAGGAGAGAGCTGGCAGATAAAGGATTGTTTACTGCCTGATCACAGGCAGAGAAACAGCTCTACCCTCTGGTAACTGTCTTTGTGTCCAACCTACGCCAGTAATTTATTATGATCTCTTAGGTTGCAAAAAAGAGAAAAGAATAATAATATGGTATCCTGAAAGCACAATGAGCCCCGGGAAAGAAAAATAGACAAAACTCCGAGATTAAGTTGCTCGTATTGAAACAGTCATTGGGGTATGCAGCCAGCAGCCTTAAAAATGACTCTATGAGTCTTTGAGGAGCACCAATTAAGATATTAAATCATGATATTAATATTGCAAAAACTCATTTAAACATTTCAAGACTGGGTCGTCAGTATTTAGCCCAACTAAGTGACTTGAAGGTTATTATTAATTATTAGCTCAGAGGCTGGGAGGTGGAGAGGGAAGCAACTCAAGATGACATGGAATGAAACAAGATTTTTAAAAAATTGTTACTGAAGATATCATAGGAAGGTTATGATATTCTTCAATGGATATCAGCTCAAGAATAATGGAAATAATCTATAGTCTCTAATCAATTATGCAAATTCATTATAGAAGGGATAAAAAAGAACTAAATATACGAGTGTTGGTTTCCAATTGAGAGCGGTACTTGGTACAATTAAAGGAGTCCTAGAGGAAAATTCTTGATCCAGGAATACATACTCAACCAAGATATAATTTTCCTTCCTTGTCTTATTTTTTAAGAATACAATATATGCTTAATTATGGTCACTATGTTAAGTTATAGGTCTCTTAATTTACTCCTTTTATATAAATGAAATTTTGTAACCTTTAACGAACATCTTCCCAATTACTGCTCAAACCACACCAGTTGCTGGTAACTACCATTCTACTTCTATGAGATTAACATTTTTAGATTCCACAAATGGGTGAGAATATGGATTGTCTCTCTGTGCCTGTCTTATTTAAATTAACATAATAACTTCAAGGTTCATTCATGATTTTACAAATCGCAGGATTATTTTTTTGTTGATTTTTAGGTAATGGAGATTGAACTCAGGGGCATCTACCTCTAAGCTACATCCCCAGCCCTTTTAATTTCTTTTTTTAAAATATTTTATTTATTTATTTTTTTTAATTTTTATTTTTATTCATACATTGTAAGCATACATCTTTGTTAGGTACAAATTGATAACGATATATGTGCTCACAATTCTCATTTGACCCCTTCCCCAAATTCCCACCCCGCTCCCTCGCCCTCCCTCCCTCTCAAGTTCAGTTTAATGAGTGACCTTGATATACATTAGTGTGCCCCCCTCATCCGACCCCTTCGGTTAAATCAACTTCTTTGCTTTCGAGGGTCTCTCCTTTTTCATCTGGAGACGCTTTTATGCTCCATCTTCTCCCTAGCATCCACATATTAGGGAGAACATATCCTTCTTTACTCTTTGTGACTGGCTAATCTCACTTAACATAATGTTTTCCAGTTGCCTCCATTTCCCTGCAAATAACATGATTTTGTTCTTCTTTATAGCGGAGTAAAATTCCATTGTGTACATATCCCATAGTTTTGTAATCCATTCATCTGTCAATGGACATCTTGGCTGCTTCCATAGTTTGGCTATTGTGAATTGTGCAGCTATAAACATAAATTCACATTTGTCGGTCTCATAGTTTGGTTTCCATTCTTTTGGGTAGATACCCAGAAGTGGTATTGCTGGATCATATGGTAGGTTCACTCCCATTCGTCTGAGGATCCTCCATACTGTTTTCCAAAGTGGTTGCACTAGTTTGCAGTCCCACCAACAGTGTATTAGAGTTCCCACTTCTTCACGTCCTCGCCAACAGTTGTTGTTCCTGTTTTTTATGATTGCCATTGTGACTGGAGTTAGTTGAAATCTCAAGGTAGTTTTGATTTGCATTTCTCTGATTGCTAATGATGTGAAGTTTTAATTTCTTTTTAGTTTTAAATATGGTCCCCCTAAATTACTGACCATCTTTTTAAGCTGCTGAGGTTGACCTCAAGCCTATGATTCTCCTGTCTCAGTCTCCCCAGTATTATAATTACAAGGGATTATTTTTTATGGCTCTATAGCATTTCATTTTGTATCTGTACTATATTTTCTTAATCCACATTTTCTTTCTTAATGTTTTGTGTAAGTCCCATACAATGTCTTCATTTTCATTATTTTTCCTCATTTTTCCTCTGACTATATTTTTTCAAATAACTTATCTTCAAATGCACAGATTCTTTTGCTTGACCAACACAGTTGATATCTTCCATTGCACTTTTTGTTTTCCTCATTGTATTTTCAGCTCCAGGATTTTTATTTGATTTTTAAATTAGTTTGTTATTTCAATATCTGTTAAATTTCACCTTCAAGTCATTTTTGTTTTCCTCATTTTGTCAAAATTTTCCTTCACACTTTCCTAATGAAGTTTGCTGAGTTTCCTTAAAACAATTATTTTGAGCCAGGAGTGGTGGTGCATGACGGGAATTCCTGTACTTAGGAGGCTGAGACAGAACAATAGCAGGTTCAAGAACTTTCTCTGCAAGTAGTGAGACTCTCATCAACCTAGTGAGACCCTGTTTCCAAATAAGAAATAAAATTGGGCTGGGGGTATAGCTCAAAGGTAAAATTCCTCTGGGTTCAATACCCAGTACCAAAAAACAAACAAACAAACAACCCCCTCCCCAAAATAACAAGAACAACAAAACAATTATTTTGAATTTGAATTCTAAGACTATTTATATACCTCCGTTTTTTTATGGTGGGTCTCCAGCACTTAATTTTGTCTCTAAAAAAGAGACAAAATTAAGTGACCCTTACCTCTGAGTAGGTACATCCGTATTAGCAGCTAGCTAAGTTGCTGATACAGGCTGCAAACCTGGAATTCTCCTTTCTCAGCCTCCCAAAATATGGTGATGTCATATTTCCCTGATCTTCATCTTCATGACTACGAATTTGAAGAAGTAGGTAATTCTTCCGGTCTTCACAGTCTGGCTTTGTCTGGTAAAGCCTTCCAATAGTAATCCCATCCAGAGATTCAGGACATGTGTCAGATGTGGTCTCTAAGCCTGAGGCCATTCACTGTGCTTGGTGCTGGGGTGTGCGTGAAGACCAGGACCTACTGCGTCTGGCACAGTGCTGGGGCTTAACTGTAACCCAGGCTACTGAGGGCTGCCTGTATGGAGTGCTGCCCAGAGCCAGGGCCACAGAGGACCGCTGGTGATCGTGCCTGGATATCGAGTATACCACACAAGTATAAAGTCCAAGACCGTGTGGTCTCACCTGGTGCCAAGACAGATCTGGATGTGTGGTCTGGAAAATAAATTATTCAGTATTATTGGGAAGCTATCAGCAATGGCACTTAAAACACACATTTTTAGACTCGGGACTTTCACTTCTGGGCCATGTGTTCTATAAATGTAAAAGTCTACAGAGGTAAATGCATTTCTGCTGTGTTTGTAGGGATAAATGCAACCTCGTAATAATCTGAATGTCTGTGAGGAAGGGAATAGTTAAACATCATTATGAAGTTTCTATGTTTGGAATCAAATGCAGATCTCAAAAGGATTAAGTTGATTATATTTTCGCTTACTTGGAGATATGTATCAAATAAGGTGTCAGAAAAAGGCTTGCATATGATCACTTTTTAGCATTTAACACGATCCCAACTGTATAAAAAAAAATTGTATACGACATATGTTTTGTTACATAGGCCATTAAGTTCTGTAAGAAAAGAGACTGTGGGGAGGGGTTTCTGACATGCATAATTCTTAAATTATATAAAATAAAATCCTTCTGCATTTCTATACAGATTTAGCACTGAGAGTAGAAAAAAAGGACTTTACATGGTTTTCTGTCACCAGATTTTCAACTAAATTCTTATTTACAGATTTATTATTGTATTTACCTACTCATATGAACATTTTACAACCAAACTGATTTGAAATAGACTAAATAATTCATTTATCACTATTTGTCAGAACTATTGAACTGAAAGACAACTAAATTACTTCTGTGTGTGTGTGTGTGTGTGTGTGTGTGTGTGTGTGTGTGTGTGTGTGAGACTGAGGATTGAACCCAGCGGCCCTTACTTCTGAGTTGGTACATCCATAATCCTGTTTTGTAAAGATGGTTGGTCTCACTAAGTTGCAGAGGGACTAGCTAAGTTGCTGATACAGGCTGCAAATCTGGAATTCTCCTTTCTCAGCCCCCCAAGTGCTGGGATTACAGGGGTCTGTCATGGCATCTGGCTCTAAATTATTTTTCCTAGGAATATTATAAGGCTGGACTGACTTAACATTTCAGATAAACACTCAAAAATCTCAGATAAACAAATAAAGTACCCAAGTTTCTCATGAAATTAGCAGATAATTAAATATTGTGATTTTTTTTTTCCTTTACATTCACCTTTTTAAGTCACTGAAAATTTCTGATAGGTTGAATTATTACTAATATTACTTGCAGTTACCTAAGTGATCTAGAACTGTTCATGGGTTTCCAGATGAGTGATTAATTAAAAATCTGTGTCTTAGCAAAGAAAAACATAGGTGGACATTAAGGAGTAAAAACAGATTTTACTCAGTGACTATTCACAATATGGAAAAGAACCCAGCTCCTTTCTGATTTGGGATGAGGAATTGGTGTTTTAAGGGAAAACATGGGAGTAGATATAAGCAGAGATTCAGCTGACTTAGAGAAGTGAAACGTTACAAAGAATTGGTCCACATACATGTCACGAGTCCAGCTGTGTCTGCTAGCTGGCCATTATGGAAGGAAGGGAGAATTCTATCCTTCTCTAGAGCCTGGGAGAGAAGAGGACCTGTTTCCTCTGATGATTTCCTTTCAAAGGAAGGGCTTTCTGGTACTTGAGGAAGGCACTCTTGAGTTGTAGAAGATGCTCAGGCATCTCAGAAAGACAAAGGAAGGGTTCATCACTCTAATTCCTTTTTTCAGTAATTTCAGCAGTAACTCTCCTGGCAGTGTTAAGTTTTCTCGGGCAGCATTTTTTTTTTGGGGGGGGGGTCATGCAAAGCACACAGCATTATGGTACTAGAAGTTTAGTCCTCCCTTAGTATGGAGGTTTGGGTGTAGTTGATTTTTGGCCTAATTCTGCAGTTTCAGTTTCCATTAATGAAGTGTGAACCACATGATTCTACACTCTATGGATAAGCATAGCCCGCAGTAACTATTTCTAGTGCTAAGTGACAATGGGGCATTATTTCTTTAACACATTCAACCAAGTTGATTGAGTATGGAATTCAATTTTACAAAATAGTAAGCAATGATTCCAGCAAAATTAGTTAGTATGAAGCTTTCTGACAAAAAGCATGTAGTCCCTTGGAATTCTTTGTTATTTTATTGTCTTAGCAATTAATTCAGATTTTCCCACTAATCTTTTACAGCCTCTCTTCTTTCTCTCTTTCATTCCAGTGGAATTTCATTAGATTTTATAAATGAGTGAGCTTGTGAACAAGTGAACTGACATAAATGTGATTTGATTCACTGTTTCTCTTTCATTAGGCTAACATGCACTAGATTACTTTTGTTAATCCAAGTGTATACAATTAAAGAATGACTTCTCTAAAAAAAAAAAACATAAAAATAAATGTAGATTTGAGTGAATCATCCCATTGTTATTCAAAACATTGATGCAAATATGAAAGTGATCTTTTCAAAAAAAGTGTTTGTTAATATATATTGTGAGATCCAATATTCAAACTTCATCTGTTGGTTTAATGTTTGGATCCATATTAATGAAAGACATCTAAGTCAAGACTTTCTAATTAGCAGAAACAATTTTGCATGTTAATTTAATTGCTACAGTAAGTGTCTATTTTAAGACAAATTTGAACATGTTTGGATATAATTGGGAACAAGTAATCCTTTGAAAGGGCAAAAAGGTAATACCTTTTCAGCTTCGGAAAATGATTTACCTACCATATTCAGACATAGGAAAAACTAAGTGATATTAGAATTAATTGAAGAAAGATTATTTTAGTGTGTGTGTGTGTGTGTGTGTGTGTGTGTGTGTGTGTGTGTGTTTGTGTATGTGTGTGTGTTACTAGAGATTGAACTCAGGCGCATTCTACCTGTGAGCTATACCCCTAGCCCATTTTATTTCAAAATAGGATCTCACTAAGTTACTATACAATGGTCTTCAATCTGCAGTCCTCCAGGCTCAGCCTCACAAGTGCTGGGACTATAGGCATTCACCACTGCAGCTGGCTATTTTAATCAATAAAAATATTTATGCTTCTCAGTCTTTTCTTTGTACTTTTAGTGCACAGAAATAACATCAGAAGGGCAGATTGGATTTTCTAGAACTATTTGGTTTCAGATGAATGCAGATGTTCATCAGTTGTTTATATGTTATGAATTTCCTTTATGCATGTAAATGCATATAATTTTGCAAACGTTGATTTTATCATACTAATACATGTTTTTAAGTTCAATATTTTTCTTTTGCATGTGATTATATTTCTCAGGGTACCATATACTGACAACCCAATATTTAAAATCATGCAATTTTATTTAAATTTAGTTATTTATATAGTAATATATTTGCATTATTATTGATTTTTATATTCTATGCCATGTATCCTGAGGCCTAAACATAAGATTTAATTTTCTTTTCTCTTTATATAATGGTAACATATTTTTTATACTTCAATTTTCTTCTTTGGCAAAAAAAAAAAAAAATCATCCAAATAAGCTAGAGTATCTATTAGTCATTCCTTTTATTTTATCTTTTTTAGATCGGGTCTCAAAATATTGCCCAGAGTGGCCTTTAACTTGCAATCCTCCTGCATCAGCCTCCCAAGTGGTTGGGTTTATAGGAGTACACCACCACGACTAGCTTTATCCATCATGGCTTATATAAACTACACAGTATTCCACGGCATGAATAGGTTTGATTTATTAAATACATTTGCCATGATTGTACATTTAACTGTGTCTGTTATGAATGATGTTGTAAGATTTTGTAAGCTTTCTTTAATATATATTCCCTGGCAAATTGCCCCTCCTCCCAGTTAGTGTTTACTGCTCAGGTACATTGAAGATGGCTGTAGCATCCTGCTTTACACAATGACAAATGAAAGTACTCTTTTTCTGACAACAATTAGTCTAATAAGAGAAGCAGAAAAGATGGCGTCTGAGTGAAATACCTCTCCCCAGACGCTGTTCTTTCAAATCAAATTTGCCCCAAAACCAGCTTCTTTACAGAAAAAAAAAAAGCAACAAAAAGGGGCGAAAGCTGAACCACAACGGAAGAAAACTCAGATAGCCGGTCAGGGGAACAAAGGAGTCCTCCAAACACCTCGGAGGGAGTGCAGGCGA
>PVLC010042395.1:0-12964 GCA_004027655.1 Graphiurus murinus
AAAGAAGAATAAAATCATGTTCTTTGCAGGGAAATGGATGCAACTGGAAAACATTATGTTAAGTGAGATTAGTCAGTCACAAAGAGTTAAGAAGCATATGTTCTCCCTAATATGTGGATGCTAGGGAGAAGATGGGGCATAGGAGGGTCTCCAGATGAAAAGGAGTGATCCTCAATAAGCAACGAAGTTGATTTAATTGAGTGGACGCAAGGGGCAGAGGGACGCCCTAAAGCACATGATGTACTTACACAATCATATCAAGGTCACTCACTGAAGTGAACCTGAGGGGGAGGGAGGGGGAGGGGATTGGGGTGGGAATTGGGGAAGGGGTCAAATGAGAATTGTGTGCAAATATGTTGTTAACAACTCGTACTTAACAAAGATGTATGCTATATTGAACGAATTACTACAATAAAAAATTTAAAAAAAAAAAACAAAGATCCCCATGCTGTAGCAATCAAGGCAAAATGTGCTGCTGGTGGAGGGATAGACAGATCAATGGAACAGAAGAGAGAGCCCAGAAATAGGCCCACACAAGTGTGTGGGATCGATTTTTGACAATTGTAGAAACTACTGGGTGGCGGGAAGATGGTCTCTTTGGTAAGTGGCCCTGCAGTGACCAGACTTCCATCGGCAACACATATGATCAAAGTTAACCCCTCACATTATATAAAAATTAGCTCAAAATAAACCCCAAGCCTAAATTTAAAATGTGAACCAGAAAACTTTTAGGAAAGATCTTTAGGATCAAAGATGAGGCAGAGTTCTTCAACCTGACACCAGAAGTATCCTTCATGTAAGTAAATCTTGTAAGGGTATAGTTCAGTGGTAGAGCTCATGCCTAGTATGTGAAGCCCAGAGTTCAAGACCCAGCACTATGGAAGGAAGAAAGGGAGGAAGGGAGGGAAAAAAGTAAAATGATAAATTTGATTTCGTCAAAATTGAAAACTTTTGTTCTGTGAACAATCATAAGTAGAAGGTGAAAAGTCAAATTAGTTACAGATAGGGAGAACACAGTTGTAGAAGCCACATATCCAACAGAGGGCTAGTACCTACACTATAAGGAAGTCTCAAAGCCCAACAGCAAAAATAAGTAACAATCCTTTTAGGAAAAGGAATTAAACATGGAGACATTTCACCAAAGAGAACATATAGGTGGCAAATAAACACATGAGAACGTGTTCAACTTCCCTAGTCATTAAAGAAATGTAAAATGAAACCACACCATGCAGAGTGGCCAAAATAAAATATCGTGTTAACACCAGATGCTGGCAAGCATGCGGATCTACTGGCTTCCTCAGACATGGCTGTGGGGATATAAAATGGTACAGCCATTCTGGAAACTATTGGTGAACAAAAATGCCCACATCTCTTCACGGCTGGCCACTTGGTGATTCCAGCTGCTGTTTCCCATAACAAATGACTCTGAAATCTTAATGCACTTCTCACAGTGTGTTCTTAAGGTTAAGTTCCTAGAAGAGAGATTGCTGAGTCAACAGGAAGGCACCTTTCAAAGCCCTGGGGATGTGGAGAAGCAAGTGGTTAAGTGCTTAAACTGAAAAGGCCAGTCTGCCGGGGTGGGGGGGGTACTGGCTTCCCAGGGGAGCCCAGACATGCAGGGTTGGCCAACAGCAATGAAGGGGAAGAGGAGAAGGTGGAATCGGATATTCAGGCACTCTCTGCTCTCTCCTCCCTGACCCAGGCCCCAAGGAGGCCAAGTGTAGCCAGAGTCATGAGAGTCTTTCGTCTTCTTAGAGTTGGTCAGCAATTTTCTTCAGCCAGTTTGAGCAGGTTTCTGTTCCTGGCAACATAGCAATGTGGACTAAAAATAAAATACAGTCAGCCTTCTCAGTTGAAAATATTTGAAGCAAATATTGGGACCATCTTGAACATGTATAGACTTTTTCTTGTTATTCTCTCAACAATGCAGTTGAACAACTATTTGCATGGTGTTTACACTGTCTTAAGTATTATAAGTCATCTAGAGATGGTTTAAATATGATAAAGGATGTGTGGGGGTTATATGTAAATGCAATGACATTGTATGTAAGGGACTTGAGCATCCACAGATGTTGGTATCCTGGGGAAGGGTGGGCCCTGGAACCAATTCAAGTGGCACAGGGTGCAGCTACAGGGGAGGGGGGCAACTGCACTAATATTTAACATATTAAGTCCCAGTTTTCAATTCTGAGAACATAAAAAATATTCAAATATTATTTCAGAGTTACTAGAAGTAATATATTTGTTGCTCAATTTAAGTCTTCATCGGTGTCCCACATCTGGGAAAACAGGGCAAAGGGGATTAAGGGAGTTGGGCAGGTGGGCATCCAAAAGAAGAGTCTCCCACAAAAGAACCTAGAGTCCGTCCTGGAAGCAGAGAGAAACTGGAGAGAAGGTTATAGAAGCCAAGAAGAAAAGTTCCTTAAGAGTATCATATCCTGCTGGAAAACATCCACTGCGTGTTCCCACCCAGATGCTACTGGGAAAGTCCTAGAAGAAAGCCACATCAGTGGGACAGGAAACAGAAGCTAGGTTGAAAGTGAGGGCATCACTGGGATGTGGGGTGCTTGAGATGGAAACAAAATCAAACCCTTCTTTCTACAGAGGTGCCTGTGTCTCCCATGCATGAGCTTTGTATTTTAATGGGGTGGAGAACCATCAAGTGGACAGGGGAGAGGCTGGAGACTCCATGTCAGCAACTGGAAACTTGCCAGTGGACTTTGGTATATGGATAAGATCCTTCACAACAAGCTGAGGGACAGAGCAGGGTTCACGGCCCAGGTCTCATGTCCAGAATCTCAGGACACAGAAGGGGCCAGAATATGGGGACCCCACGGTCAGTCCCAGATTTGCACACCATTGAGCAAACTAATCTGGGAACAGAAATGCGGAGCCATTTATGGTAAAGAACATGGTCACATTGCCAGGCCAGGTAGAACTGGGACTACCTTGAAGGCATTCTAAAAATGTGTGCCCCTGACTAAAAGGCAGGATGACCTGGCTTCGGTGTCTACCTGAAATGAGAGAAAACTGTCTTGCTGAAGTTCCCGTGTCAATGGGCAGAGCAGCCCAACCCAGGAAGTAGGTGGCTTTTCTCTGGAATGCTTTCCTTGGTTCCAGTGCTGCAGCAAGCAAGGAGGAGCACTGCTGCGGGTGACAGCTGCAGCTTGCCACTCTCACACAAGGCCCCAGCAGCACCCTGCGCACACCTAGGGCCCACGCAACCCAGGTGGAGGCAGAGGGCTCGAGGCCCAAGTCACAGCTTCAAATCACAGCCTCAAAATGGCATGCAGAGCGAGCTCTCCACAGAATCACAAAACATCTGGCCTGTCAGAAGGCTCAGCTCCTCTGCCAAGCACACAGGCCCTCAGGGCTGTGGACCGGGACCAGCAAGCACCACCTGCCCATATGTGGGTCTCCACCTACACCAGAGCAGTGGCTGCTCTCTGTGCTGTTCTTGAAGCTACAGAGAACTTAAGAAGTGTCACTTTCCAGGAAGAGAAAATCTCAGAACACCCAAGTTTCCCTGGCTTGGGTAGTAACTGGTACCTAAACTTCTGATTTTTTTCTTCTGCTCCACTGTTACCCCAAAGTTCTGAGTTACTGTCTGTTCCAATGGCAGCCCCCAAAGTTCTGGCTTTCTCTTCTATTCAATGGTTCCTTTGCTGCATAAAGACAACCCATGCTGCTGAGTCTGCTCAGATAATGACACACCATCTTCACCAGGTGTCCTCTGCAAACACATGAAATTGAGCCCCCGGGTCACAAAATCTAAGACTGCAGGGCCACTTTTTCCTTTGACAGCATGCATAAGCCTTAAGGGACTTTTCTCAGGCTAGAAAGAGGGCCCAATTTACCTTATCTTCTAACTTGTCCCTTAACTGTTTATGAAAACAACCTCTCTAGTTACAAATGTTGGCTCAGAAATTTCCAAATCCAGACCTGGCCAAACAACACTTGTCCAAAAGCTGAAGCTAAACCTGTAGGCCCAAATTTAACAAAATACCTGCATTTCACTAAATTCCAGAATTAGCTTTCAAAATACCACCTAGGGCTAGAGGGGTAGCTCTATGGTAGAGTGTGTGCCTAGGATGCACCAGGGGGCCTAGATTCAATTCCCAGCACAACAAAAAAATAAATAAATGAAATAAAATACCACATAGATCTGCACACTCACAGTAATTCCAAACATCATGCCGCAGCCCTTGAGTTCATCTGCAGTTTTATTCTTTGCCATTGGACTTCCAAAGGCACCACTGCCATTTTTAGACTCCATTGCAGAAAATGCTCAGGCCTCCCCGAAGCAGATGGCAGGGCTGGCAGGCTGCAGTAGCTGCACACACCACAGGGAGGGGGAGACAGGGGTGACAGTGTGGCATGCCAGTGCCCATCCACTCTCCCAGACCTCCCAACCCAGCCGGAGGAGCTGAGGGCACCTGTTGCCTGGCACGCCGGCAGGGGATTCAGCATGGCTTTGAAACACAACACGGTGCTCTCAGCCTTTCTCAGCACAAAGATCCCTGCTCTCCTTCAACGCTACAACAAGAATGCCAGAGCCAGTGTTCTACATTTCCAGTGCAAATGTAAGACCCTAAGAGATGGCAGTGCTGGCAATAAAACCCTGTGTACTTTTTTTTTTTTTTAATGCAGACTATAATACCATCTTGCTCAGGGCAAAATACTTGAGTGATAGCCCTGAGGGATTTTAACTCCCTCTAGCATCTCATCAAGAGGCCTGACAATCAATGCTTGTTTTGTTCAGCGGGCGCACAGCCAGGCCAAGCGAAGCCCCAGAGGGATGGATATCCGTCCACAACCCGCACTAAAGCTCTCCCGAACAGGAACAGAAGGGCAAAAGGCCTAGGATCCTGCGCCAGGGAGTTTCAACTGTACTCCTGGCCTCACCAAAGCCATGGCAGGTTAAAAAAGCAAAATACACGGACACTGTTGTTGTTGCTTCTGCTATTGCTGCTAAAATCATAGGGAAAGAAAGCTTAGAAACAGCTGCCCTGAGGCATGCTTGATCCACAGTGACAAAGGCAGTTCTGACGTTCAGAAGGGACTGGATTCTCTCTACTGAGAAGAAATTACTTGCTGCGTTACAAATTTCATATAGAGGGCTAGGCTGGGAGTAACACGATATCTCATAGCTACACATGAATATAAAATATAGTTCATAGCCTGGCATGGTGGTTCACGTCTGTAATCTCAATACTTGGGAGGCTGAGACAAAAAGATTGCAGGTTTGAGGCCAGCATTAGCAACTTAGCAAAATTGTGTTTCAAGGCCGGGCATGGTGGCGCACGCTTGTAATCCCAGCATTCGGGAGGCTGAGACCGGAGGATCCGGGTTCGCGGCCAGCCTCAGCTACCTAGTGAGGCACTCCGCAACTTAGTGAGACCCTGTTTCAAAATAAAGAATAAAAAATAGGGCTGGGGGTTTAGCTCGGAGGTAGAATGCCCCTGAGTTCAATCCCCAGTACCGCAAAAAAAAAAAAAAAAAAAAAAAAAAATTGTGTTTCAAAATAAAATAAAAATGGTTGAAGGTGTAGCTCTGAGGTAGAATGCCCCTGGGCTTAATCCCTAGTACCAAATAAATATGCAATAGGAAAAGTGTTTTAGAGATTGCGATTATGCTGCAAGATATGTCAGGACTAAATGCTATAATCCTTCCAAATATGTAAAGTCTTGTTTTTTGTCCCATCCTATTGAGTCCCTAAAATACGGTTCTCAAACTGGGTGTAGTGGTGCAAGCCTATAATCCCAGTACTTGGGAGACTGAGACAGGAGGATGGCATGTTCCAGGCCAGCCTCAGCAACTTAGTGAGACCCTCAGCAACTTAATGAGATCCTGTTTCAAAACAAAAGAATAAAAAGGTCTAGGGGTGTAGCTTGGAGATAGAATGCCCCTGGGTTCAATCTCTAGTACCAAAACAAAAAATTAAATTAAATTAAAAATAAAAATAAATAAATGGATTAATTAATAAAATAAGGTCCTTGGACCACCTGCATCAAAACCACTTGGGGCCATGAGAAAATGCAAATTCTTTCCTTCCTTCCTAGTGGAATAATTGCTCTCAGGATGGGGGGGGTGGATGTGCCTTGAGTTTCACTAGGGGATTCTGTTTTGTTTTGTTTTGGTGATTCCAGAGATTAAACCCAGGGGCCTTCTACCTCTGAGCTATACCTTCAGTAATATTTTATTTTTTTATTTGGAAACAAGGTCTCCCTAAGTTGCTAAGGGCCTCACTAAGTGGCTGAGACTAGTCTCAAACTTGTGATCCTACTGTTTCAGCCACCCAAGTACTGGGATTACAGGGTACACCACCATGCCAGGCTCACTAAGGGATTCTTGGCAAATGAGAATGCATAGGGCTTCCTCCTTCACCTCCTCTGGTGTCCTACCTTAGGGATGCCCCCACACCCGGGCCATTCCATAACCCCATACCATTACAGTGCCAGAATATGGAAGCTCCAGAAACTTGGGGTACAAATCTGTTGAGGTCCTTCAGTTTTCCTAAGCTGCAACAAGAAGGAAGGCCTTGCTTTTCTACTGTTTTACTCTCTGGGGAATAAAGGCACTTTCATCTCTGCCCACAAGCAGTCCCTAAATGAGAAGTGGAAGGAGAGATCTGAGGATTTTTCCATTAGGAGAAAGTCATCAAATAGAGAAAGAGGCAGCAATGAGCAATGAAAGGTGCAGAAGAAAAGTCGAGGAATCCAAAGAATCAGTGTTGGAGTGAAGGGCAATCTGAGACATGAAACAGCCTAGAAAACATGAAACAGACTAGAAAATTAAACAATAAATCTTGACAAAGCTCTTATGGTTCAAAAGGGATGCTCACAATTAAAGTCCCATTTTTCTAGGAAAGAGAGGTGCCTTCATCAATGCTTCACCAATAGTTGCCAGAAGAAGTGGGTTCAAAGGCAGATGCTCTCCCTCTAAGGCTGTCTCTTCTTCTGCCATCTCCCTCCCCATTGGGTTCACAAAGGTGATGGAGATGGTGAAGATTCAAGGCAAAGGTCCCTCTTGGATCCTTTGGACTGGGCCATTCCTCATCAGTAGATCCCATGCCTTCACAAAACACAGTCCTGCCCAAGTTTCTGACCCTCTTTTAATTTGAACCAGTCTTTCCCTAAACAAAGGCTCTACCTTACAAAGTACATGTTTTCATGATTCACATACATAATCCTCGGCCACTTTGTGAGAAAGATCTCTAAACTTCCCTTTCTCCAAAGTAGAATTCTGCACCCTGGGCACTCTTGACATCTGGGGCCAGATTCTGCAATATGATGGCTGCCCCATGCATTTCAAGATAAAGCAGCATCTCTGGCCTTTATCCACTTGATGTCAGTAGCACCCCCATAGTGGGCCAACTCAAAATATCTTGAGATATTGGCAAGCATCCTTGGGAGGAGCAAACATCACCCCTGTTGAGAATTCTTGCTCTAAGGCTCAAACCTAAGTATACATCAGGATCTCCACTGGGAGAGCTTACTAAACCCAAATTGCTGGGCACTACCTCTAGAGTCTGGACTGCAGCCAGGTCACAGTTCCCAGGTGCTGGTGCTGCTGCTGGTGGTGGTCAGGGACACTCTTTGGGACCCACTTGAGCCCTGGTTCTTAGCCTGGTTCCATGCTGGGATCATCTGGGGAGCTTTTAACAGATCTCCAGAAATATGGTCCAGACATTCATGTTTTTAAAGCGCCCCATTGATTCTAACATGAGTGGAAAACCATTTGCTTAAGGTTTTCAAACTCTTTCCAGAACCTCAAGTTCCTTAACCGTTTGAAATAAAATATAGTCATGGTAGATGTATTTTTCATTTTTATATCACTTAAAAGTCCCTCCTCAAAATCACCTAGAAGTAGGAATTCTGGAGCAAAACAAGATGAACCAAGAGAAATTGTGCAGATTGGAGTTTTCATCTCCACTTTTTCAAACCTGCAGGGTGAGTCCATCAAAGATACTCATGTTACTTTTGAGTATGTTTAGACAAAGAAAACAACTTGTGATGGCAAAACTGAGAAAGTACAGCCTGTTCCCTTATTCTATTCCCTTCCAATTGTCTAAAAGTGATGTTGGTGAGATGCAGTGGTACACACCTATAATCCCAGTACTAGAGGCTGAGACAGGAGGATCACAGGTTTGAGGTCAGTCTCAGCTATTTAGGGAGACCCTGTTTAAAAAGAAAAAATGGGGTGTAGCTCAGAGGTAGAATGTTACTGGGTTCAATCCCCAGTAACAAAAATAAAATAAAAAGTGAGGCTGTATCTTATAATAAATAAATATGCCAGATTTACCTTCAAAGAATGCCCAGGTCTTTTTCTTTTTCTCAAAGGATGAATCTTCAGAGTCATTGAGGGAAATCACTGCAAGACACAAAAGAAACAGCAGGGCATGAAAAGCGTGGTAGCTCATGGTCCTGGCCCCCACTGTAACCTGAAACAATGCTACATGGTACATAAGGCACTTAAACTTATAAAGAAACCTTCACACTGGCCAAACCACATGGAACAGCCACAACTCACATGTGAGGAGAGGCCAGTGACTAACAATGAATAGATGAAAAGCCGGGGACCCAAGACAGGTGCAGTGGTAAGTTGTCAGTGTTTAAAGGGCAGTAAAAGGCAAAGCTGAGATGCAGTCCAAAAAGTCTCATCTATCTCATATACTTGCAAAATAAAGTGAGTCTCAGTGGGAAGTCCAAGAAACAAGACATTATTTATTTTACCATTTTAGTGGTAGACTTTCTAAGATATACGTATGGTGTGAATATTCTTAGACAGAGGCTCCTGGAGTCAGGCGTTGACTCTGGATCAGTGCTCAGAGCTATTCTCCATGCAAGGCAGCCCCACAGAGCAACAGGAGCCTGGTTTTGAGGTTATTTTGTCTTCTTTTACTTGGCGGCTGATTGCTGAATTTGCTGTGCCTGCTTTCAATACGCAGGAAAACAGAACTGAGTACTAATGTGTAAAACCTTAAACATCACACTAAAGATTCTGGATCCATGGAAAGGTCACAACATAAGAGTGATATCAGCACAGGTGACAATCTAAAAATTAAACTTGGCAAAAATGCACAATATTAGGTAATGAGATTATTGTCTAAAAGAACTTTCTGGGGTAATGAAGACATTGTATATTTGCACCATCCAATAGAATAGCCATTGGCCACATGTGGCTATTGAGAATTTAAATATGGCTAGTGTGACTGAGGACAAGGACTTTACATATATATACACACACACACACACACACACACACACACACACACACACATATATATACATACATACATACTAGGGATCGAACTCAGGACTGTGTGCATGCTAGGCAAGTATTCTGCTACTGCACTATACCACACAGCCCTTTATTATTATTATTATTATTATTATTATTATTATTATTATTATTATTATACTGGAGATTGAACCCAGGGGCATTCTACCTCTGAGCTAGACCCCCAGCCCTATTTTATTTTTTATTTTGAAACTGGGTCTCACTAAGTTGCTGAAGGTCTTACTAAGTTGCTGACACTGGCTTTGTACCTGTGATCCTCCTGTCTCAGCCTCCCAAGTACTGGATTTACAGGTATGGGCCACTGCACCCAGCCTTTATTTTATTTTTGAGATAAGATCTCACTAAGTTGCTCAGCCTGGCCTCAAACTTGTGATCCTCAGGCCTTAGCCTCCCAAGTCACTGGGATTCCAGGTATGTGGCTTGGGATTCTAGTCATTGGGCCTGGCTATAATTATATTTTAAATTTTAATTTGTTTAAATAGTCACATGTCATCAGTGGCTACCAAACTGAAGAGATCTAAACAAGAGAATCTAGGGCTTGAGTTAGAAAAAACAAACCTGTTGGAATGAAGATTCAATCAATATGACAGTCAAGGAGTATGGCAAAGATGGCCTGGAACTTTAACTCAGTTTACTGAACCTCTCACAAATGTTTAAGTTATTATTGTCATTGATTTCAATTCTGAACTTCTCATCCTTGTGTCTTTCTGGGCTTTGCACTGGATACTTCTATTGACCTGTCTTCCAGATTACTGATCTTCTCTTTATCTGTGTCTAACCTGTCATCAAAGCCCATCTACTAAGAGGATTTAATTTTTTTTTTTTTTTTTTTTTTTTTTTTTTTTTTTTGGTACTAGGGACTGAACCCAGAGGCATTCTATCTCCAAGCTATACCTCAGCCTGATTTTATATCTTATTTGGAAACAGGGTCTCACAAGATTGCTGAGAGCCTTGCTAAGTTGCCAAGGCTGGCTTTGAACCTGTGATCCTCCTATCTCAGTCTCCCAAGTACTGGGATTACAAGCATGTGCCACCACACCCAGCAAGAGGCTTTAATTTTAATTGTATTTGTTACATTTTTAGCTCTGGAGTACTATTTAATTCTTTTTATATATTTATATTTTATAATACATTTCTCTAGACTGTCATCTAATTCCTAAAGATATTAATCATATAATTTGTTTTTGTACTGGGGATTAAACTCAAGATCATTCTATCTCTGAGCTATACCTCCAGTCCTTTTTGGAACAGGGTCTCACTAAGTTAATGAGACTATCCTCAAACATGCAGTCCTCCTGTCTCAGCTTCCCAAGTACTGGGATTACAGGAGTAAACCACCATGCCCTGCTTAATCATATAATTTAATGTCCACGCCACGCCTGATGACTTTCATAGCTGCTCCATCCACAGACTTGTTTCTACTATCTGTTTCTTTTGTTCTTGTGCCTTGGTATGCCTGATGTTTTTCTCTAATTAAATGCCAGATGTTGTAGGTAGAAGCTCATGAAAGTTCTAGATAAAAGATTCGTTTCCTGGTAGGAAGTTAGAGAGGGTTGATGACCACTTTTATTCAACCAGGGTTTGAACTGTTTAGGGCTAGTTTCAATATCTATAGAGTCTGGTCTGTTTCCTCTTTGTGCTTATTCTTGGGGTTCAGTCCTTCAGGGTTACCCAGTGGAAAACCTCAGGTATTTTCCACACCATCCTGCTTTTTGTCTCACTGTTAGAAATACCAAAACTCATCTTCCTTCTGAAGTTCATGGTTGTCACTCTCTAAATAGCTTCTCTCAACTAGCATGGCTTAACTATGGTTGAATTTCTTAAAAGAGCTAAGTGACTCTGAGAAGTGGGTAATTCACTGCTTTTCTCTGTAATCTCTCTACCTAAGGACAATTAGAGCTAAAACATATGTGTAAATACAAAATTGAGTAACTATAATAAACATCTTTGTGAAATATAGAAATGCAACTCAGAAAACAGAAATGTAAATAGATTTATTTTTTCAGCTTTTTAAATTAGTCTCAGAAGGAGGGTATTGGCCTGTTGTAAGCTAGTCTGACATTTCCAGAGAACTCTTCTTCCATTAGAACCTAAATTCTTTAAAACCAGTAGTTCTGCCTTCTGTCTCCGTATCCCTGTTATTTGGAATATTGCCTAGCAGCTGATAGGTGTTTGATAAATAAGTGATCTATTTCTTTCTGACTGATCAGCAGCATAAGCAATCTGGACCTTTAGGAATGAACTCTTAGTGGATACTTGGTCTTGCACTTAAGTCAGACAATTTACTCATCACACCCAACTTACCTGCCTACTTAATTTTCTCTAACCAGTGCCCCTGTAATCTACTGACTGCTATAGCAATGAATCAGATTTTCTCTTCAAGAAATAAGAAACAGAGTGCATATGGCTGTTGTGGGCCTGGGTGGGTCCAAAAGAGCCAGTAGGCTTTGGGGTGGAGCAGCAGTGTTGGGAAACAGGTGAGCAGAGGTAAGAACCTGCGCAGAGGATGGTGAAGGTAAGAGACTGGAGCTTGATGGGGCTCCAGGTCCCAAGAGGACCCACATATGGTGTTTACTACCTTTGCAATTCATGAGTTTTGTATCCTTAAACTGTCCAAGTCTTTTTCCCGAATTAACTTGAATGGGTTTTCCTAGTTTCAACCCACTGATCCCAGACAAGAATAAGTGTACAAAGTTCTGATGAAGACAAAGCAGAAATGGGGAATAAACACATCTCCAAGGTGCATTATCTTCAGGAGGTGAAAGATGCCCATCAGGATCCAGAGCCTTGCTCCTCCCTCCAAGTGTGGTCCAGGGCCCACATCATGTGGTCCAGGGTCCAGGCATCAGTGTTACCTAGAAGATTTCTAGAAGTGAGGAACTGCAGCCCCAACCCAGATCTACTGAATCCCAATTTGCTTTCAGCCTAGACTCCCTGATGACTCGAATGCATACACTTGAAAGTCTGAGGTAAACCTCATGCACACTGGGTTGAGATACCAAATTGCCACTTGCTAATAGTGGACCTCAGGAAAGTCCTTGGACTTCCTTGTGCCTTGAGTTCACCATTTGAAAAACGGGGATGAGGTCAAGTGCCCGATTCGATGATGTCAGAGTAGGTGTGGAGGTTAAATGGGTTGACGTGTGAAGTGCTTAGAACAGTGCCTGAGACAGTGAGCCATCTCTCTCCATGAGGATGTTAACTCCTTAACAGGATTTTTGTATATTTTATTCAGTGCTCTGGTTTCTGTGCCTAGAATGGTCCTTGGTTGTCAGCCCTTTGCCTCCAAGTATGAATCTCCAATTGTCCAGATGACCAACAAGAAAGGGCTCTCCATCTTTGTGGCTATATCTCTGCAACTGCCTCCATCTTAGCCAAGGCAGATGCCGGCAGACTTCATTCATTCCTCTCTCAGTGGCAAAAATGGGGGTGTCCTTGGTTTAATCCAATTACAGTTCCCTTTGCCTTATTTGCACTAGAAGCTAGCAAGGTCTCCCTAATATATGTATGGAGACTCACTGAAAAATCTCACAAACTGGGATTCTAAATAAATGGTTCTCTGAGCAAGGAAGTGGTGAATGTTCTCACTCCACCCCATGCAGATATTTTGTGGGAAAGTGCAGTGACTTTGTGTAGTATCAAAGATTAACAACACCAGTCA
>PVLC010042396.1:0-12964 GCA_004027655.1 Graphiurus murinus
TGTCCTTCTGGTAAGCTCTGCCAATCAGTGTCATTGAGTTTTGTTATTGTGGGGTCGTGTTGACTCATTGTTTCTTTTGTGTTTCTCCTTCTCATGGTTTCCCTGTTCTTAAATTTATAACTTTGCTGCTCTTGCACGCTTTCCCTGAATTTGTAGGTTTCTTATTTTTATTTTCTCTCTGTGAATGGTATCTTGTACTGAGTTGCAATTACTCTGGTATTTCTTCTGCCTGTTCTATTGGTGTCTTTGGTGGGTTTCAGGTGTTGACTTCTAGGATCTAGCAAAAGCTAAAAGGCAACCAATCCTCCAAACAAACATACATAAATTGAAGCAATGCAAAGTGAAAACAGAGTAAAAACAGAACAAAACAAAGGAAAAAAACCCAGAAAACAAGAAACGTCAGCAAGAAGCAAAATAAAAATCCCTGCAAGTTTGTAAGAACAGACCTGGTTTGGCCTCTACAGATCTTTTGGGCAGATTTTTGCTGCTGTGGGTGGCCGACAAGATGGTGGCTGCTACTGCTGCGCATGCGCCAACTCCCCCGTTCTCCCTGGTCTGCTCCTTAGATTCCGGCCAGCTGCCCGTTTCTTTACTCACTTTTGAGCTGATTTGCTTCTCCTTCCTTCCGTCAAGAAGCTGTTCCTGCGGCTGTTTTGATTCAAGCTCTGGAGTGCAGTTATCTCTGCTCCGGCTCTGTGGGGAGAGGTGAGCTGGTATGGTCCTGTGCGGGCTTAAGCTGGTTGTGACCACGAGTTCTGGTCTCTGTCGGAGGTGCCTCGAAATGCCGCCTGGCTAGGATGAGGAGTTCAGGAGTCGCTCACTCCAGCTCTGGCTGGTGGGGTGCAGAGGGTTGTTGTATATTTCTTTCTTAGTAGTCTCCACGCCGGGGGCCGGCTCAATGGCCGCGGAGACGGGCTTCTTTGCTCTCCCTGGTCGGCCTTCCCGAGTTCTGCTCAGCTGTATTCCAGTTTTCTCAGCGTTTTTCACCCTTTTGTTGTTTTTTTCTTCTTTCAAAAAGCTGGTTCCACGACTGATTTGAATCGAGCTCACAGCGCCTCTTGAGACGTGTCTCACTCCGTCGCCATCTTCCCAGAAGTCTCGAAAGGTCACTCTTTGTTGGACCTGTCAGTAGTCTTTGATTCTAACCCCAGCTTCCATAGCTATGTCTGGGTCACTGGTGTAACGCAGGCCCTAAGGGACATTGTTGGTGTCTGCTCTGTCTTTTGCCAATCTAAAACTTGTGAAGGACTTAGTTTCTAATACAGGGAAGGTGTAAACTAACATGGAGAGATTTACACCTAAGTTTCTATAGCTTTCTGATTTCATTTTTATAGATAATGTTATTAAGTAGATACATGTAGAAAGCTGTGAGGAAAACCAAACCAAACCAAACCAAACCCAATTCCACAGTCCTGGAATGAAGAACTAGTATATGTACCTCACAGACCCTAGAGTAGAATCAGAGTGCCTGCTTTTATCTGAGGTGGGAGCTTAGCTTGGAAAAATATCTGACATATAGTAGGCATCCAGTAACCACCCCCCGAATATTAAACTAATAGTCTCTGCTGTGTTCACCTGCTAACTCCCTCTCTTGGCCTCTGTACTCTCAACAGTGCTCTTTAAAAGTGGTTGTTTTTGTTCTTGTTTTAGTCTTTCTACTATTTTGGCAACAGCAAACAGCAGTCCTAGTTAGCAATTACTTAAACTGTTTAAAGATTCAAGCATCTGGGAGAATGGGAAGCAGTGAAATAGCCCCCTCTGCTTTGTTTTAATCTTTTATTCAACAAGCTCTTACTGTGTGTCAGCAGTATTCTGGGCTGTTTGAGAGATAAGATGTCTAAGAGGGCCACATTTCCATTAATGGGATTTAAAATTTAATAGAAGACTTTAATTACACACATATAAATATCTAAAATATGAAGCGATATAATGAGAGACAAGCCGTAAGAAAAGTACAAAGAGAAGCCAGGCATGGTGGCACACACTTATAATCCCAGCATTTGGGAGGCTGAGACTGGAGGATCCAGGTTTGCGGTCAGCCTCAGCTAGTGAGTCCCTCCCCAACTTAGTGAGATCCTGTTTCAAAATAAAGAATAAAAAATAGGGCTGGGGTAGAGCTCGGATGTAGAATGCCCCTGAATTCTATCCCCAGTATCACAAAAAAGAAAAGAAAAGAAAAGAAAAGTGCAAGGACTTTCCTGGAGCGATGGGGCATCATGTGGGGAGCCAGCCTTTGAGCTGCATGTGAACAGGACAGATGGGAGGAAAGGCTCTTCCAGACAGAGGAAGCTGTAGGGTTAAGCAGAGTCCAATTTCCTCCTCTGTGAAGTCTTCCCTCACCCTCTTCCCACTTGCCCTCTGTAATCTCCCCAAGTGAAGTGGGTTCCCCTTCCTGCATACTGTGATTTGTACATACTCTCTTTGTGTAGTGTTTGCAAGTCTATCTCCAGGAAACTCTAAACTCCTTCAGGGCAGAAACCATATCCTTTCAGCTTTGTTTTCTTAACATTTAGCAGGAGTTCTGATAGAGGGAACTACTTAATAAGGTCTAGAGGGAGAAGGGAGATCAAGTACAGAACACATGCAGGCCCGGTGAGTATTGCAATTTGGTAGGATTGCAGGTACCCAAGTAGGTGGCGAGGATCCAGCACTGGGAGGAAGCGGAGCTGTGGAGACTCTTGTACACTGCTGGAGAGACTACAGGTTGACGCAACTGTGTAGGAGGACCATTTATTAACATCTGATAAAGTCAGAGACATTAGTATTCTATGCTCCAGAAATTGCAATTCAAGAAAAACTTTTGCACACGTATACAAGGAGACAGATATAGAATATTCATAGGCCACAGTTGCAAATAAACTGGAGAATGGAATCAACAGGAGACTTGAATGAGTAACTATAGACACATATATCAATGTGGGTAAGTGTTGTAAATATTGAGTGGAGAAAAGATACCCAAGGCCATAGGAGAACTTCTATTATCTTTTTGTTTTATTTTTTAAATTGGTACATTGTAATTATGCATCACAAAGAGGTTCAGAGAGATGGGAACACACGCACACAGCACTTGGTGTGTTTCCCTCTAGTCCCACCTCGCTCCCTCCCCCTCCCTGTATATAATATTGAAATTGGTATTGATTTTCATATATGAACACAGCATTATTTGAACTGTTCCCTTAATTAAGTCTCCCCTTTTACCTCCCACCCCCTTCCCCAAACCCCCTTCTGCAATTCTACTAGAATCTCCTCTCATTTATCTGAAGTCCCTTTTGTCTTTTCAAAAAGATTAAAATTGGACAGGAAGTGGTGGCACACACCTGTAATCCTAGTACTTGGAAGACTGAGATAGGAGGATTGTATGTTTGAGACTACCCTCAGCAACCTAGAGGGACTGTTTCAAAACTAAAAAAAATAAAATAGGGCTTGTGGTCTAGCTCAGTAGAATGCCCCGGGGTTCAATCACCAGAACCAAAATATTTTTTTAAAAAATAAAAAGTTTAGAATTCTTTTATAAATAACTTATATGTTTTTAATTGGTGCATTGTAATCATACAACTTTGTTAGGTACAAGCTGCTATAGGTAAAGGCATACATGCACACATTTCTCATTTAGCCCTTCCCCAATTCCCACTCCCCTCCCTCCTCCTCCCTCCTTCTCAAGGTCACTTTAGTGATTGACTTTGATGTGTTCATGAAAGTACATCATGCTCATTAGGGTGTCCCCCCTCTCCCCATCACCTTCTGTTAAGTCAAATGCTTTGTTCACCTAAGGATTCTCCTTCTTTATCTGGAGTCCCTCTTATGTCCCATTTTCTCCCTAGCTTCCACATATTAGGGAGAGCATATGATTTTTAACTTTTTGTGACTGACTAATCTCACTTAACATAATGTTTTCCAATTCCATCCATTTCCCTGCAAATAACATAATTTTGTTCTTCTTGTTCTATGGCTGAGTAAAATTCCATTGCGTACATATCCCATAGTTTTGTAATCCATTCATCTGTTGATGGATATCTTGGCTGCTTCCATAGTTTGGCAATTGTAAATTGTGGGCCTATAAGCATAGATACACATGCATTGGTCTGATAGTTTGGTTTCCGTTCTATTGGGTAGATACCCAGAAGTGGTATTGCTGGATCATATGGTAGGTTCATTCCCACTCGTCTGAGGATCCTCCATATTGTTTTCCAAAGTGGTTGCACTAATTTGCAATCCCACCAGCAATGTATTAGGGTTCCCACTTCTCCACACCCTCGCCAGCATTTGTTGTTGTTTGTGTTCTTGATGATTGCCATTCTGATTGGAGTTAGGTGAAATCTCAAGGTAGTTTTGATTTGCATCTCTCTGATTGCTAATGATGTGGAACATTTCCTCATAACATTTATTGGCCTTTTGTATTTCTTCTTTTGTGAAGTGTCTATTTAGATCCTTTGCCCATTTTTTGATTGGGTTATTTGTTTTCTTAGCTGTGAGTTTCTTGAGTTCTCTGAATATCCTAGATATTAGTCCTCTATCAGAAGAGTAGCTGGCAAAAATTTTCTCCCACTCTGTGGGCTCTCTGTTGAGGTTCTTGATAGTTTCCTTTACTGCACAGAAGCTCTTCAGTTTAATGCAATCCCATGTATTGATCTTCCTTTGAGTTGCTTGTGCTTTTGGGATCTTGTTGAGAAAGTTTTTACCTGTGTCTATGTGTTGAAGTGTTGGGCCTATGCCCTCTTCAAGTAGCTGCAAGGTCTCTGGCCTGACTTCCTAGTCTTTGATCCACCTTGAGTTGATTCTTGTGCAGGGTGAGAAAGTGGGGTTTATTTCCATTTTCCTGCATATGGTTAATCAGTTTTGCCAATACCATTTGTTAAAAAGGCTATCTTTTTTCCAGTGTATGTTATTGGCTCCTTTGTCAAAAATCAGTTGACTGTAAGCACGTGGGTCCTTTTCTGAATCTTCTATTCTGCTCCATTGGTCTATGTGTCTGTTTTTGTGCCAATACCATGCTGTTTTTATTGCTGTGGCTTTGTAGTAGAGTTTGAAGTCAGGAATTGTGATACCTCCTGCATGGTTCTTGTTGCTAAGAACTACTTTGGCTATCCTGGGCTTTTTGTTGTTCCAAATGAATTTAAGGGCTGATTTTTCTATGTCTGTGAGGAGTGACCTTGGTAATTTCATGGGTATTGCATTGAATCTGTAGATCACTTTTGGGAGGATGGCCATTTTGATGATATTTATTCTGCCTATCCAAGAGCATGGTAGATTTTTCCATCTTCTAAAGTCTTCATTGATTTCTTTTTTCAACTTTTTGTAGTTTTCCTTACAGAGGTCCTTTACCTCTTTGGTTAGGTTTATCCGTAAGTACTTTATTTTTCAGGGTGCTATTGTGAGTGGAATTGTTTTCTGGATTTCTTTTTCAGTGGTTTTATGGTTGGCATACAGGAAAGTTTCTGATTTTTTAAGATTAATTTTGTATCCAGACACTTTGCTGAATTTGTTGATCAGTTCTATAAGTTTTTTGGCTGACTTTGTTGGGTCTTCTAAGTATAGTATCATGTCATCTGCAAAAAGGGATACTTTCAGTTCTTCTTTCCCTATTTTTACCCCTTGATTTCCTTCTCTTGCCTTATTGCTCTGGATAGAGTCTCAAGCACTATGTTGAACAGAAGAGGTGATAATGGACATGCTTGTCTTGTTCCTGTTTTTAGTGGGAACTCTTGCAGTTTTTCTCCATTTAATATATTGGCTATAGGCCTATTATATATTGCCTCTATGATTTTGAGGTATGTTTCTTCTATTCCAATTCTCTGCTGTGCCTTTATCATGAATGGGTATTGGATCTTGTCAAATGCTTTTTCAGCATCAATTGAGATGATTATGTGATTTTTGTCTTTGATTCTGTTTATATGGTGAATTACATGGATTGTTTTCTGTATGTTGATCCTGCCTTGCATCCCTGAGATGAACCTGACTTGGTCATAGTGTATAATTTTCTTGATTTGGTTTTGAATGCGCATTGCTAGTATTTTGTTTAGCAGTTTTGCATCTAAGTTCATCAATGATATAGGCCTATAGTTTTCTTTTCTTGAGCTGTCTTTATTTAGCTTTGGTATTAATGTGATGTTGGCTTCATAGAATGTGTTTGAGAGGGTCTCGTTTCTTTCTGTTTCATGAAATAGTTTGAAGAGTATTGGGATTAGTTCTTCTATAAATGTTTTATAAAATTCACTTGGAAAACCATCTGGCCCTGGGCTTTTGTTTGATGGTAAACTCTTTATTGCTGTTTCTATTTCTTTGATTGTTATTGGTCGATTTAAGTTTTCTATATATTCTTGACTCAATTTAGGAAGGTTATATGTATGTAGAAAATTGTCAATTTCTTCTAGATTTTCCATTTTGTTGGAGTATAGTTTTTCAAAATAGTTTCTAATGATCCTCTGTATTTCCACACTGTCAGTGGTAATATCACCTTTTTCATCTCTTATTTTGGTAATTTGGGTTGATTTTCTCTTTCTTTTGGTTAGGTTGGCCAATGGTTTATCTATCTTTTTTTTTTTTTTTAAGAAACCAGCTTTTGGTTTTGTTGATTTTCTGTATTTTTTTATTCTCTATTTCATTAATTTCTGCTCTGATTTTCATAATTTCCTGTCTTCTACTGGCTTTGGGGTTAGACTGTTCTTGTTTTTCAATGGCTTTGAGCTGTGTCATTAGGTTATTTATTTGGTGGTTTTCCCTTCTTCTTATGTGGGCACTCAGTGCTATAAATTTTCCTCTTAGTACTGCCTTCAAGGTGTCCCAGAGGTTTTGATATGTTGTGTCTCTGTTTTCATTGGTTTCTAGGAATTTTTAAAATTTCTCCCTTTACTTCTTCTATGACCCATTCCTCGTTCAGCAGGGTGGTGTTCAGTCTCCATGTGTTTACATGGTTACTCTGGGTCTTCTTAGAGTTGATTTCTAGTTTCACTCCACTGTGGTCTGAGAAGATGCAGGGAATTATGTTACATTTTTTGAATTTGCTAGTGCTCTCTTTGTGGCCCAGAATGTGGTCTATTTTGGAGACGGTTCCATGGGTTGCTCAGAAAAATGTGAATTCAGCTGTAGTTGGGTGAAAGAGTGTATATGTGTCTAACAGGTCCATTTGGTTTATGGTATTATTTAGGTCTGAAGCATCTCTACTGACCTTTTTTTTTTTTTAGAAGATCAGTCTAGTGATGTGAGAGGAGTATTGAAGTCTCCTAGTATTAGTGTATTGGGATCTATGTGTGACTTTATATCATGCAGAGTTTGTTTTATGAAAGTGGCTGCACCTATGTTTGGGGCATAGATGATGATAATTGTTATTTCCTCTTTCTGGATTGTTCCTTTTACTAGTAAAAAATGACCTGCTTTGTCTTGTTTGATAAACTTAGGCTTGAAATCTAATTTATCTGATATCATAGTTGCTACTCCTGCTTATCTTCGAGTTCCATTGGCATGGATTACCTTACTCCAGCCCTTCACCTTTAGTTTGTGGGAATCTTTGCTTGCAAGGTATGTTTCTTGCAAGCAGCATATAGATGGATTATGGGTTTTAATCCATTTTGCCATCCTGTGTCTTTTTTTTGGGAGTTGAGGCCATTTATATTCAGTGTGATTATTGAGAGATTATTTTTAATTCCTAACAGTTTGAGTTTTGACTTCTGTTTGAGATAGTGTTTGTTCTTCTTTGCTGAGTTGTTTGCTTCCAGGAAATTATTGTTTCTCTGGTTCTGATGTTTACTTGTTAGTTCTTTGTAGTTAATCTCTTTGAGTATTTTCTCTAGTGCTGGTTTGGAAGACATAAATTCTTTCAGTTTCTGTTTGTCATAGAAGGTTTTTATATCCCTGTCAATTTTGAGAGAGAGTTTTGCAGGGTAAGAGAATCTTGGCTGCAAGTTATTTTCTTTCAGAGTTTGGAATATGTTACTCCATCCCCTCCTGGCTTTCATGACTTGGTTTGGGAGGTCTGGAGTGATTCTAATTGGTTTGCCTCTAAATGTCACTTGGCCTTTTACTTTTGTTACCTTTAGAATTCTCTCCTTAGTCTCTACATTAGTCAGCTTGATTATTATGTGGTGAACCACTTCTTTGGTCTTGTCTAAAAGGGGTTCTATATGTTTCCTGCACCTGTGTGTCTACTCCTTTTTCTATGTTTGGAAAATTCTCTGATATTACTTCTTTGAAAAGGTTGTTTATTCCATTAGTTTCAACTTCTAATCCCTCTTCTATGCCTATTATTCTTTGGTTAGCTCTTTTAAAATTGGCTCAGATCTTAATGATGTCTGATTCATACTGTCGAATTTTTTTTCTAGATTATGCACAATAGGATTCATTTTTGGAATGATTATCTTCTAGGAGTGATATTCTATTTTCTGTGTAGTCTAACTTACAGTTTATAGTTTGTATTGATGCATTCACTTCTATTATTGCATCTTTCACATCCTTCACTTCCCTCAAGGCTTCTCTATGATTCCTGCTCAGGGTGTCAGATTCTTTGTTTATTTGTTCCTTTATTTCTTTCCAGCTCTCTCTGCATTCTTTCTGGAAGGTTTGTATCATTTCTATTATTAAAGATCTGAATTGTTCTTCTGGTAAGCTCTGCCATTCAGTGTCATTGAGTTCTGTTATTGTGGGATTGTGTTGACTCATTGTTCCTTTGCTATTTTTCCTTCTCATGGTTTCTCTGTTCTTAAATTTATATCTTTACTGCTCTTGCACACAAAATTTAAAAACTCTGCAAGTTTGTAAGAACATAGCTGATTTGGCCTCTGCAGATCTTTTGGGTAGATCTCTGCTGCTGTGGTCGGCTGGTAAAATGGCAGCTGCCACTGCCGTGCACTTGCCGGCTCCTTTGTTCTCCCTGGTCTACTTTCTGGATTTTGATCTGCTGCTTTTGTTGCTTTGTTCACTTTTCTGCTGTTTTGCTTATCTTTCCTTCATCAAGAAGCTGCTTTGGTGGCAGTTTTGATTCAAGCTCTGCAGTGCAGTTGATCGCTGTTCCAGCTCTGGAGGGAGAGGTAAGCTAAGGTGGCCCCGTGCGGCTTGAGCTGGTTGTACCACGTGTCGAAGGTGCTGTGATATGCCGCCTGGTTAGGATGTGGAGTGTAGGAGTCGCTTACTCCACCTCTGGTCACTGGGAATGCAGAAGGTCTTTATATATTTCTTTGTTAGTAGACTCCACGCCGGGGGCTGGCTCAATGGCCACTGCCACTCTACAGCGTGGCACCGCTGCCACACAGACAAGGTTCTTTGTTCTCCCTGGTCAGCTTTCTGGATTCTGGTCAGCTGTATTTCAGTTTTTGTAGTGTTGTTCACTTTTTTGTTGCTTTTTTCTTCTGTCAAGAAGCTGCTTTTATGGCAGATTTGATGCTGTAGGAAAGGAGTTGTGATCAGAGAAGTTTATGAAAGGGTCTCAATTCTGTTAAATTTGGCAGAGGATACATGGGAGTTTTGTTGTTATTTTTAATATATTGTATATGTCTTTTGTGTGTGTGTGGTATTGGGGATTGAACCTAGGGACATTCTACCTCTGAGCCACAACCCCAGCCCTTTTTATTTTTATTTTGAAACAGGGTCTCACTAAGTAGTGGAGGGCCTCACAAAGTTGCTGAGGCTAGCTGTGAATCTGTGGTCCTCCTGTCTCAGCCTCCCGAGTACTGGGATTACAAGTGTGTGCCACCACACCCAGCTCAAGTGAATTGTTTTTAAACTAAGTAAATTGTTATACAATATCATTAAAATAGTCAAGGAAAACTTCTGTTTAATAGATGTCAGAGTCAGAAAGAGGCTTTTAGACTATTTCTTAGTTCAAAGGGGAGAACAATAAATTCACACAAGAACGATGAAGCCTGCCTTTGGCCGGCCTAAGGAGCAAACACAGCTGGCCAGTAACCCTTACACAGTGTATGGTAGAGTTGGTGCAAACAGAATCCCGTCTCCCTAATAAATCATCCGCCCAGAGCATCAGGGTCAGAGGCAGCTGCAATCTGAATCCAAAAGCCCTGGATTGCTGGATGGGGTGATGATTTCAACTCCTATAACTTTCTCTACTTCCTTATCCCACAGATAAGCAAACTTTAGCATGCAGCAGAATGACCTAGAAGGCTTGTTAAGCCACACATTGCTGTGGGTTTGGCTGGGGCTCAACATTCGCATTTCTAACAACTTCGTTGGTGATACTGGAGCTACACGTCCAGGGACACTTTGAGAACCACTGCCTTGACCTGCTGCAATCAGATCATCGATCCTGTTTGTCTTCCACAGAGACATCAAGAGGCAGAGGGTCGCTCATCGTCTATGTCCATTGTTCTCAAGGCTGGCTTTGGGAAACAGGAAGCTATATCTCTCCTGGGAGCTCTCAGAACCTTCCTGGGACTGGGATTGCTTGTACAAACTACACAGACCTCTAAGAACACATCTTCCCCGACCCAGGGGAAAGTCACCGAATCCACTGCCCACCTGGGTAGTCACCGAGGGATTGCATCCCTCAGGTGCTTCATGGAACAAGAAGATGGAAAACTTCTTGTTGGTCTCTCCTGCCTCCACACCCAGCATTAGTTTCTAGTCCGTAATAAGGGTCCTCGTTTGACTTTACTGAGACAAACCAGCTTGCCTAATTGGAACACCTGCCTCAGAGATTTCTGAATCTGATGAGGACTCAACATAACCATCTCTCCATCTTCGCCCTACCAGGGAAGAAATGACCAGAGGAGCCACTTACTTATTACATTCATTCATTTATTGTACTGGGGATTGAACCCAGGGGCATTCTACCTCCAAGCTATACCTCCAGCCCTATTTTACTTTTATTTGGAAATAGAGTCTCACTAGGTTGATGAGAGTCTCACTACTTGCTGAGGCTGTCCTCAAACCTGTGACCCTCCTGTCTCAGCCTCCCAAGTACTGGGATTACAGGCATGTGCCATCATGCCCAGCTTTATTATTTCTTTCTCTTTTCTTTTCTTTTTCCATTTCTTTTCTTTTCCTTCCTTCCTTCTTTCCTTCTTCCTTCCCTCTTAAGTTCTTTCTTTCTCTCTTTCTTTCTTTCTTTCTTTCTTTCTTTCTTTCTTTCTTTCTTTCTTTCTTTCTTTCTTTCTTTCTTTCTTTCATGAACTTGGGGATTTAACCTGGAAGTGGTTGCCTCTGATCTATACCTTCAGCCCTATTTTATTTTTTCATTTTGAAACAGGGTCTCAGCCAGGCATGGTGGCGCATGCTTGTAATCCTAGCATTTGGGAGGCTGAGACTGGAGGATCCCGGTTTGTGGCCAGCCTCAGCTACCTAGTGAGGCACTCCACAACTTAGTGAGACTAGGTTTCAAAATAAAGAACAAAAAATAGGGCTGGGGGTATAGCTTGGAGGTAGAATGTCCCTGAGTTCAATCCCCAGTACTGAAAAAACAAACAAACAACAACAACAACAACAACAAAAAACAGAAACAGGGTCTCACTATGTGGCAGAAGGCCTTGCTATGTTGCTGAAGCTGATCTCAAACCTGTGATCCTCCTGTCTCAGCCTCCCAAGTACTGGGCTTACAGGTATGTGCCACCACGCCCGGCTCACTTATTACTTCTTAACACCTATTCTGAGCCCTGTGCTATGTGCCTGACATGCTTTTTCATGTCATCTGACAACAACCCTATGTGGCAAGTGCTATTATTATCCTCATTTTCCAGTCTCAGAGAGTTGAAGTCACTTGTGCAAGATAAACAGCTAATGGATCCAGGATCCAATTGCAAACCTGCCTGCCTCCCCAGTACTTGGATTCTGCTCCCAGGGTAGAGCTACACACAAGAGAGAGAGGTTGCAGGCGCCAAAACCCAGGCTCCATAAAAGGCCACCCTCCTGTCAGTAGTGCTTTCGGTTATGAAACAGGCCACTTCACAAACACCCATTGCCCTGCTGGGAGTGTCAGCAAAGGACATCAGCTGAGGGTGACCCAGAGGTGCCCGCACTGGGCAGGGCTGGCCTTCCTGGTTCTTTCCTTTATGATCCGGTGAAGGAGTGGAATTGCCCTGTGTATTTCAAAAGGTGACCCTAGGCCAGAGAGTAGAAGGAGTCAGAATTTGATTCAGTGTGTCATATACAGTATGTCACACGTCAATGCCTATTGCAGGCCTTACTCCAGGAGATTTTCATACTGGACATGGACTATGTGAAAACACTCTGAAAGGGATTCAGAGACTGGGTGACGGTGTCTCTGTCTAATACAGAGAGTGTCCGATTTTATTTTCTTGGACAGAAATGAAATTCTCCTAAACATACTATATCATGTGTTTTAGTTCTGACCTGGGATCCAATTCACAGTTGCCCAATTGAAAGTGAACTGCCCTTATTGACCCTTTTTATTCACCAAATTTTGTTTGCACTTTCTTCTGCAATCTAAAAACCAGATAAATTAGGAACTACCATCTCCATTTATGCAGATAACTGAGATATCGAATGTTATTAAATAATTCTCCAAAGATCATAGAGCAAGCAAAACATGGATTCAAACTTAAGTCTGCCTTACTCCAAAGACTATGGGTTTGACCCCCATTCTACAGTATGCGAATACAACACCCTGCCACCCTAAATCCTCCTGATTAGGAACTCTGACTCTCCTTCTAAAAAACAGGGTCTTGCTAGGTTGCTGACAGTCTCATTAAATTGCTGAGGCTATCCTCAAACTTTTGATCTTCCTGCCTTAGCTTCCCAAGTACTGGGATTGCAGGCTTGCACCACCATGCCTGGCTATGTGTTTTTTTTTTTTTTTTTTTGCGGTACTGGGGGTTGAACTCAGGGACATTCTACCTCCGAGCTATACCCCCAGCCCTAGTTTTTATTCTTTATTTTGAAACCGAGTCTCACTAAGTTGTGGAGTGCCTCACTAGGTAGCTGAGGCTGGCCGCGAACCCGGATCCTCCGGTCTCAGCCTCCCGAATGCTGGGATTACAAGCGTGCGCCACCACGCCCGGCTCAG
>PVLC010042397.1:0-12863 GCA_004027655.1 Graphiurus murinus
AAAAAAAAAAAAAGCCTAAAAAATTTCAAGTAAGATTGACTTACATGAAAATGAAGATGAGCATCAGAAAAAAATACTGTGAGATGCTGATGTCTGCTAAAATACAATCCTGGCTATATTGTCAGCCAGTTCAAAACCTTGTGCTGTAAAAGAAAGTATATTTTACACCTCTGGTTCTTACAAAATTGTTTTCATCTGGTCCATATAAAACGCCTCAGCAGTATCTAATTTATGAGCATGAGAACTTAGTTCAGGCAGCTGTTACTAAGAATGTTAGGCAAAGCTGCTTGAACTAAGACATTGGAATTTTTCCCTTAGAGACTGGACAATATTTTGTTGGGTGGGTGATGGTCCCCTCCAAAGGTAGTCGTTTAGTTTGTCAGAATCATTGTATGCTGTTAGGTACGGCGAGAGCCCCAGCTTGCTGTTTACTGGTTCTTTGGGAATATGCGGAGTATCCAAGGAGTAAGAGGGGTTACTGCCACAGACGGTGTCAGAGAAGTCGGCCTCCGTACGCTTGAAGTCAGATTTCCTTCTACAGCCCTGAGAAAGCTCCAGCTCCATCTCCTCTTCCTCTGACTTTATTTCCACATAGTCATCTTCATCTTCAGTCTCTTTGAAATTGGAAAAATAGTTCTGCGTTGCTATTTGGGCATTTAAAGGTAAATTTCTATTTACTACCAGCACTTTTTGTGAGTCTTGGAGCGTGAGATTGGAGCGTTTTTCAGTGCCCTGTTGACAGGAGTCGGCCGCACCTAGCAGTAGGTCCTGGTGGCTCTCACACCTTGAACTTCCATGTAAAGTCAGTGGTGTCTTTCCCAGCTCGCTGGGGTAGTTGATGGAGTCCATGGATTTGTTTATCAAGATGGAGGAAGACGACTGGGACCTGCTGTAAGGCTGAGGTTTAGCGCTCATTCCTTTCCGACCCAGCGAGTTGTAAAGATGGCCCTGACAGGAGTTCTCTTTGTGCGGTTGACTCACCACCACACTGCCTCTCTGCATGGAGCTCAGGAGAGGATCGGAGCTTTGAAGAGAAGGCACAGAGCACGCCGCAGATAATTGTCTGGGGGGATTTTTTGTACTCATCTCTACAGTGGGATACTTTGATCTCAAGTCTTGCTCTGGCCGGGGACAGAAATCTGCCAACTCTCCGTTGCTGTAAGTGGAATGCCAAAGCCAGTCCTCACCACCATGTGGGGACTGGGAAGGTGACGCCGCCCTGAGGAGGGAGGGTTCCTGTGTGCTGGCCCAGATATCCTTCCGAATTTTATGGGGTGTCTCCCTGAACACAATCTGGTCGTACAGTTGGGAATACTCAGCAATCCTGGCACCTGGAAGGCAAATATTAAAACAATAAGTATGCATAGGGTTATCCCTACCTATGAAGATTAAATATAGAAACATAACATTCTCACTGACCTATTAAAAAAAGAAAACCCTTAAACAACACATGGGACCTTTAGGTGAAGTCTGAAGAAGGGTGATCATAAAAGTAACATAAATGAATAAAAAAAAAAACCCAGATTAATAAAAATAGAAATGCCACTGCAAAGTTCATTTGATTCTATCTAATTTTGCATTATTTTATTCAACAGCGGGTCTGCATGTGTTCACTGTAAGTAACGAAAATTTCTTGTGTTCCTTTCAAGCACAAAACACTGTCAGTGTTGAAAACAGGCACTGTAAAAACAAGGATGTCAGCACTTAAGCTCTAGTCAATAAAACATCACTCAAGTAGTGACTGGAAGAGACATGATCACAATGCACAATGCAGGGGCTCCCTGGCTTCTCAAAACTCTCCCCCGGGGAGTTTGCTCCTGTCCTTCTGGTTTCCAGACAGCCCTCCAAGGCCGTCATCTGGAGAGCCAATGTCTAGAGGAGGTCCTCCTCTCTAGTGCTTCCAAACCACACGTATTGACTAATTCCTATCTCTTTTCCATTCCCAAGAAGCCGGCATTAAAGCCCATGTCTCCAAGCTATTAAGAATGAGTCACCTGTGCACATACTCAATAGCCTAATGCTCTCTAGTACTGGCTCCAGAATAGGTCTAGACAGTTAATTCCTCAAAAACTTTTGTGAAGCCATTCTCCTCCTTGCCCCACTTCTAAGTACAGACATTTCTTGCTTGCTTCCTTGTTTGTACTGGGGACTGAACCCAGGAGCAGTCAACCTCTGACCTACATTTCAGTCCTATTTTTTTTTTTTTTTTGAGACAAGGTCTCATTAAGTTGCTGAGGGTCTTGCCAAGCTGCTGAGGCTGGCCTTGAACCTCTGATCCTCCTTCCCCAGTCTTCTAAGTACTGGGATTACAGGTATGTGCCACCTCGTCAGACTTGAGTACAAACATTTCTAAAGATATTAACGGAACTATGATACAGATAGAGAATTCTCTTGGACCACCCAGCAATGATTTAGGAGAGCGAGCTCAGATATGTCAACTTCAAGGCTGTCTCCCTCTGCAATCCCGGTACACACATGACTACCTTAGAATCAAGGAACTCCATTCATCCTGTAAGTTGCTCAGACCACATCTAAACAGTCTCTATGAAGAAATCGATTCCATTAATGACAACCAGAAAATGTCATCATGTTTTCTTTTTGTTAATCTATATTTGTAGTAACTTGTTATTAGTAAGTTATACTTTGAATTTGAGTTTCTGTGATTTTGTTTGAGTCTACCTTCTTTGAGGACAGAAATAATCAGCAGTTATCATGTGCCCTTTCATTGTAACCCCCTCAATTCCTCACCCCTTGCTCCCTGCAATCAAGGTCAGTAGTCTAACTTCTCATTATAGAGCCTTTATTCAGATTATCTGAGTTTTCAACTCCAAACTCTTTGGAAGGATAGAGGGATATTAGGTTGGAAATTTCTAGTAACAAAAACAGGAGAAATTCCTCCTTACATGGCATACTAAAAACTCTTAACACCAATTAAGATTTGACAATACCTTAAGTGAATGTGTATGACAAGCTTAGACATTAGCGTACCATACCTGTGCTAGCATCCTGAAACCTATAATGTTTCCTTAACTGTGAAACAGTTGAAGGCAGCCGAACCTTCGGAAGGTTGTCCCCAAGCCATTCTCTCCCACACTATAGCTCTGGGCTTGATCCCCCAGCAGAATTGGGAAGGCTCTGAACCTTTACAAGATTCCAAGATGAAAATTGGTGGGAAAACAGATCTCATTAAAAATTTGAATGAGTCCAGTAGCAAAACTTAACCAGAGGGTCTTGCAAGAATAATCAGCTCTTGACTTTGGTCTAGCTCTATTCTGTCCAAAATAGCCGTAGGATTTCTCATGCTTTTATCTTCCTCTTCCTTTGCCTGATCAAACTCTACCCACATCTCAAGATGTTCATCCATTGTATTCCGCCTTGAATCCTTTCTGATTTCTCTTCCCTGAAGTCTTACATGTACACACACATACACAAGTTCACACCACACACACACACACTATTGTATTGCTGAATTTTTCACAAGCTAGTTTGTTATTCCAGATAGTGTATGAGCTTTGGGATCTTGGAGAACAATGATGTACAGTTTTCTGGACTCCTTTTAGAGGACCAACCAAAGTTCTAGATAGAAATTAGTCTCCATAACTAAAAACGAGATAATGTTTCCCCTCTCCTTTTATTGTGAGCCTGGGATTAAGAATGAATGGGCTTTCCTGAGATCTTGCCAATGAAGGTAGAAAGACTACTGGAAATCAGGTGGTAGCAAGACAAGGGGAGGCAGGAAGAGCCATGGGTTAAAATGCTTCCTATAGGTAATTAATCGTGGGCACTGCTTGCCTTTGGATAAGACATTTGATCACTTGTCAATTCTGAATGAAAAGTATCTCACTAGTAGACAATCTCTCATGCTTATCTAAATTTTGTTTTGTGGTTTCAACTTCTCTACCTAAAAGAGTCTGCAATTTACACAATATCAGTAGGAATGAGAGACAAGCTTCCAGAACAACAGAGGTGATGGAATGGACCCCACCAGCCAGAGGCACAGCAAAGAGTTAGCCCACCAGGACCTCTCTAGCCTAGAGAGCGCAGCCCTATGTGGGTCAAGGTGCCCCACATCCTTAGTTCTGGTACTAAGAGTCTTTACAGGATATGTGCATCATTGTTATGACAATATCAGGGCTATCTCTGGTTTAAATTTGTTTCTGAGCTGGGCATGGTGGCACATGCCTGTAATCCCAGTACTTAGGAGGCTGAGATGGGAGGATCACGGGTTCACAGCCAGCCTTATTGACTTAGTGTGGCCCTCCTCAATTTAGTGAGACCCTGTTTCAAAATAAATAAAATAGGGCTCGGAGTCTAGCTCAGAGATAAAATGCCTCTGGATTCAATCTGCAGTACCACAAAACAAAACAAAAATTGTTTCTGATGGTTTCAAAGTTGGAGCTCATATGACTCTAGACAAACATTTGAAGTAATCCCCGCCAAGGGAAATATCAAACATGCTGTTTGCAAGATGGAGGATTAAAATCAATGTTTCTGATGTTGCCTGAGATTTAGACAAAAACATAAAATTGTGCTTACTTCCCACAAGGAAGAAAATTCCTCAGGCCTATGTGGAGTTTTCTATCATGTGAAATATCACTAAGAAACAGAAACCCAGAGGCCTCTTGGGTCTCAGAGGCTACCGGGAGGGAGTCTGGCTCAAGAAGGCCAGCGTACTGCAAAAGGCTCTGAAATGCACAGCGACTAGACCTGGTTGGGTGATTTATAGGCGGAAATCTGACCCGGGGCCTGTAGACCCCGGGCAAGTTCAATAAAGATGCTCGAGAGTTTCGGCAGGTGAATAGGGCGCTCCTCCTTCCGCACAACACCGAGAGCAAGCTCCTGGCAAAGTGGCAAGGCCCATACGCAGAAGTCTGGAGAATCGGTCCATTCGATTACGACGTCCTGTGCCCAGATAAACAAGAAAAAGAAAAGGAGTCATCATGTCAACTGGCGGAACGCCTAGTGGGCACAGGAAGTGGTCTCGGTCCCCCGGGGGGAAGAGGCGTGGCGCTAACTCTCCTGGTCCAGAGATGGCAGGCCCTAGGGATGTGCTCCTGCCCCCTGGGCAGGGAAGACACACTTGTGGATGCCTTTGGAGAGATCTTCTCCTCTTTGTTGGGGGACGTCAGTAGTAGCCTACCATGTCAAGACAGGACCCAGACACAAAACCAAGAAAAGATCCTATGGGATCCCAAGAAGACTCAGGCAAAACAAAAAGGAAGATATAGCGAAAAGAAGCAAAGGAAAACCCTAGTTTGAAACCAATCTATACTTAAAACGTGTGTAAAAAGAAGACTACTCAAGGTAGTTGCAAGTCCTGGTCATTTAGCACTGAAAGGCTTGCTTCAAACAAGATTAGAGTTTTGCATCTTAATGAGTGGCACGCATTCTACATGACCTGGCCCAGGCGATCACTACTGCTTGAATGATAAGTCTGCTGGCGTAATCCAACATCACCAGAAATCTCACTGCTAAATGTTCTCTGATTCTGAGAAACTCCAGCTCAGACTCATCACTGGTAGCAACTGCCAATGTACAACTGTTTCTAAGGCCATCTGTCCTCCCCTCTCCCAGGAGTCCCCCGCAGTTGGAACTTAGTAGCTTTCTGTAAGTAGGAGAGCACACTAGCTTGGTGACATTAGCATTGGAAAAGAGACATAAATTACTCTTAGCACATTATTCTAAGGAGAAAAATATATGCGATTTAGTCTTTCTCACAATTGTACAAAAATCATTTTTAGCCTTTTTTCTTAAAAAGAAGGACCTAAAGAGTATGTTAAATCCCTCAAGTATAAATTCTAAGCCTTTACTTCCTCATATGGTGGGAAATCAAACTGAAGATTAAAGTTTTAGATAATCCTTTAGTACTTCCAAACTTAAAAAAAAAAAATTCCTACAAATTCTTATCATTTAACTTGTGAATTCACTTAGGATTTCAATATCCCTTCCTACCCTCTGGTTTCCATGGAGATAAATGAGTCAATTCCAAAGGAGGAGGTTAGTGGCATCAACATGTCTGAGTTATTAGCACCCACATGTCCAAATATGTTCTGTCATTATAGAGCTGATTAATGGAATCTATTGATACTGAGAAACCTGGTTTTTACTTTTTATTGTGTGTGACACTGGGTGTTGAACCCAGGGGCACTCTACCTCTAAGCTACACCTCTAGTCCAATTTTATTTGATCTTGAAATAGAGTCTCACTAAGTTGTGGAGGGCCTCACTAAGTTGCTGAGGCTGGCCTTGAAACTGCAATCCTCCTGTCTCAGTCTCTCACGTACTGAGGTTACAAGTGTGCACCACCACGTCTGGTTTCCCCCAGCCCTTTTTAAAAAATTTGAAATAAGGTCTTGCTAAGTTGCTGAGGCTGGCCTCAAACCTATGATCCTCCTGTCTTAGCCTTCCAAGTATTGGGATTACAGGTGTTTGTATACCACCACACCTGGCTTGTTTTTTTTTTTTTTTTTTTTGGTGGTGGTACCGGGAATTGAATCCAGGAGCATTCTACCTCTGTACCTGACTTCATTTTTACTTTTAATTGGAGAATGGATTCCTCTCTTTTCATTCTGAGGTAGTCTTATGTCAGAAAATTTAGGAGATTATATATATATGTGTGTGTGTGTATATATGTTATATTATTATATTCTATAATATATATATGCTATATTATTATATTCTATAATATTTTGTACTGGAGACTGAACCCAGGGGCATTCTACTTCTGAACTATACCCCCGGCCCTATTTTATTTTTTATTTTGAAACAGGGTTTCACGAAGTTATAACATACTAGCCTTAAACCTCCAATCCTCCTGTCTCAGACTCCCAAGCACTGGGACTACATGTGTGTGCCCTTGTACCTGGGCAGATTTTTTAAAACATGATGAAGGGGCTATACCTTTACAACGCAGATCCCCAGGCCTAGTCACAGACACCTGAGTTTAAAGCTCCTCAGAGGAGAACTTCCCTTCTTGGGGTCTTCTTTCATGACTGTTGTGTGCTTTATTCACACCAAAGTTCTTCCCCTGAGATTGGTGTTTCATTCTGTCTTTCAAAAAAGTCAAGCCATGACTCTCTTCCCTGCACCCCTGACCTTAAGAACATCATACTTATGACACCAGCTTAGTTATTCCCCATAAAGGAGGTCTGACTAAAGAATTAAACTTCTTGCAAGCATCAGTGAGAATACCAAAGGAGATGGGTGGCATTAAATGCATGACAGTGGCTATTTTAAAAAATTGGGTAGTAGCTACCCAGTGAGAAAACAACTTAGTTATGGTGTGAACAGCTAAGACAAGAAAACAATTTCTCCCTTCCTTCCTTCCTTCCTTCCTTCCTTCCTTCCTTCCTTCCTTCCTTCCTCCCTCCCTCCCTCCCTCCCTCCCTCCCTCCTTCTTTCCTAGCAGGATTGGGCACTTTGGATGAGATTCTAAAGCCAAGAGTGATCTCGCTCTATGCGCTTCCAAACCATGAAAGCTTCTGCTACTCCGCCTCCCCTCCAAACACATCACTGATTTCATAGTGCAAAGCTTTAGGCACCAGAAATTAAAACTGATTGCTGTTTTTCATACTTCAGTTTCCCTGAGAGCAAACTTTTCCCTAAAGACATCAAGTCTGTGGTGACAATGTCACGCATGCGCAGGACCTCTGAGGCCGGATCATTCTCCGGCCCACACACCTGCGCGAGGCAAAGCGAGAAGCCAGCCAGGGCTCTGTCTGCTCAAGCAACAGTGTCCCCATGGGTGCATCTGCTTTAAGGACAATTAGAATTGGAAACCTACTCTTGCCCCTGACTTTCAAGAAGGAAGGAAGAAGAGCAGCGGGAACATACCAATGGCCGGCCCGCCTTGCTTTTTCTCTTCCAGGATGGCGGCCAGGTCTTTGTGCACTGATTTCTGGTGCTGGCCGGCTGGTGGTTGCTCCAATTCTGGGCTTCTCACTTTTAAAAGCTGATTTGCCTTCTTGATCTTCTGACTGTACTGCCTCGCCATCATAAACACCCTGCTTTTTGTCTTATCTGTGACGTCCGTCCCAAGGTCAGGGTTTTCTGGGTCTGGCTGGGGCAGACTGCTGTTGGCTGAGTGGTAGGGACTGTCCAGGGAGGGCATGTCGCTGGCCAGAGAGAGTCGGTTTAGACTCAAACAGGAGCCTTCTGCAGAAATCAGGTCCTCTTCCAGTGGGTGGTTGGCCCGGCTCCATCTGACGCCCCTGCTCTTCCCAGGTGTGAGGCCAGGCTGGCTCTCGGGAAGGGACAGCATGGACACCGCCCGCCCCGCATCTCTTCTCGGCTCAGGGGTGCTCTCGGCGTGCAGCGGGTCCTGCACGTCATCCTTGCTGACGGGAAATGCCGCCAGGAGACGGTCTCTAGCTTTGTCCTCGTTTTTCTTGATGTAATTTTCCAGGTCATTCCAGATTTCATCTACTTCTTCAGAAAGTTTATCTGACAGAGCCTTGTCCGCAAGAGACAAGTTACAGGGGGAAGAGCTATACAGCAAACTCAAGTAGTCAGTCCCCGAGGGCCCCTGGTGGCCCGGCGAGTCGTCCTCGCTGAACTGGAGGCTATCCTGGGAAACGAAGGGCCTCAGGCTGTCGCAGCATGCAAAGTCGGCTTCCAGACCCAAGAAGGTGCTCCTCTTAGACCGCTTCAGGCTGCTGCACTTGAACCCCAGCGACGGCGGCTCTGGGAGCCCGATGGTGTCGTAGATGTTTTCCTCCGTGACCTGTGCGCTTTGGTTAGACGCCTCTGGACCCGCGAGAACTCCATCCTGTGGTGCCAGGAGAGAGCTTGCACTGTGGCTGCCTTGCCTTTTTGAGAAGGCTAACTCTGGGGTGCTCTTGGGGCGAACAGAGTCCCTGGATGGTCTGGAGGGAGTGGATTCAGCTTCTTCCCGTTTAGCCACCATTAACTTCAAGTCCTCATAACTTATGTTATCATAGACGTGGTCTATATCATCAATGGTCAACTCTATAGACGACCCAAAGGGCGTCATGCCTTCCTGCCCTCCTGTCTGAGGGCCGTTCTGCAGTTCCTTGCGGGGACTGTACTGAGAGCCCTCGCTCGCCCTGATTCTGATCTCCGGCAGGCACGTGTTGCTCTCGCCAGCACTGCTGGCCCGCCGGACAATCCTGTGACCAGAGCTGGAGATCTCCGTGGATTCGATCTGTCCCATATGCCAGCTGCAGGGGCGACTGGAGTTACTGTCTTCACACAGCCTGGCTGAGTTCAAATCCGAGGAAGAGAAGGATGGCACGAACATCTGGTAGTCATCTTCATCTTCGTTCTCCTGTGTGGACCGGCGGCTGGGGAACAAGGCCTGCCTGATCTGGTGGTCGGTCCAGATGTTTCTGATGGTGCCGCTCCCTCGAAGCACGCTGAGAACAGCAGAGCTGCTTGGCTGGCTGTTCCTCTGGGCGGGAGAAGGCCGTGCAGAAGTCAGCTGGGGACAGCCTTCCTCTCTAGACACCTGAGGAAGACAGAGATGTGTCACCAGGGAGAAGATGACAGGCAGCCTGGGAACTTCTCCAATACTTACACACTGCCTCTGCCACTAGATTGCATGAAACACACACACACACACACACACACACACACACACGCAATTATTTTTTGTTTGTGTGGTACTAGGGATTAAACCCAGGACCTTGTGCCCGCTAGGCAACCACTCTACCACTGAGCTACATCCCCAGCCCATAGACTGAAATGTTCTTAAAGAAAGTGAGCAGTGGACATTGTTGATTTTAACCGAGTTGAAAAGCACTTCAGATTTTTGAAAAAGGGCAGGAATTTAAATGTATTCGGAAGCTAGACTACAGACAATTTGTAGAAATCCTCTAAATTTCAAAATCACAATTACTCTATGAATTAGATATGATTATACCAATATCATGCTAAAGAAATCTAAGTTCTTTAAGATTCAATAACTTGTCCTACAGAGTTAGTAATAAGGTCAGGACTCGAGTGCAGATTTGATGCTAAAACCCTTGCCCCAAAGCAGGATAGGATATCAGCTAAATACAGAAAACTCGTAGATAGTTCCAATGCATCTGCTGTGCACTTGACAAATATTCATTGTATAAATGGGTATCCATAAGTGACAGGGTTCTATTCAAGACTCTCTGTGGCGCATTAGTTCTAGTGCCTGATGCATAGGAGTTCCATCATGACTTCTGGTATACCAGAAGCCTCTGCCAGCTACCTGACTACACACTCGAAGGATTTCCCTAAGGTTACAGACCCACCATGGATCTGACCAGCATGACCTCCTCTAGGCAAAGAGCCTTTGTTGTAGGAATGTAATTTCATCAACTGTTGAGTTAAAGGTATTCTTACTTTCTTTCAAAAGATATTTAATTAAGTAACATTGAGGAAGTAAAATATGAGTGACATGAATGATTTCTAAGCAAAGAAAACAATGGAGTATTTTATAACTTGGAACCTTTATAGATGGAGCTCAGTTGTCCACAGGAGTGGACTGCCCTCTGATGATATTTTTGTAGGTAGGCAGATTGCCTTAAAAAAGTTGAAAGGGTTAAGACTTACTGAGACTAATTAGTACCAAGGACATATTACCTGCTTGAAACACTGTGGTCACCTATTGGAAATGTCGGGTTAGTAAGAACTTTTCAACACTTGTCAGTCTGCCTACCAGGAAAGGAAAAGAGGAGTAGAGAGAGCGAAAATAAAATTTCACCCTAAGGCTGGGCGTGGTGGCCCACACCTGTGATGTCAGTACTTGGGAGGCTGACACAGGAGGATCACAAGTTCGAGGCCAGCCTCAGCTGCTTAGTGAGGCTCTCCGCAACTTAGTGAGACCCTGTTTCAAAATAAAGAATAAAAATAGGGCTGAGGGTGTAGCTTAGAGGTAGAATGCCCTTGGGTTCAATCCCTAGTACCGAAAAAAAAAATCACCTTAAATGTTAGTTTCTATTAAAACAAGTTTTCATTAATTAGTCATCTAAACTTTTGGTGTATTTTTTCACATATACATACAATATTTGTATATAATCCTTATTGATTTTATAATATCCTTACACAACCTTTTAGTACCTCTTCCTTGTACCTTAACTCAGACTGCACTGATAAGTTTATAAAATTATAGAGACCCAATAACTACTTTCTATAAATCAAATAAGTAAATATCCACTAAATTTTGACAAAACACTTTTGAAAGTATAACAAACTAATTTTGTGGGGTTCTTCCCCAATACTAAAGTAATTCTTAAGAGATCTTTCATCCCTGAAAATATCCAGATGTTTTGAAAAATTAGAAACCCAGAACTTTTAGTATTGGAGTATATTTTTAAGTTAATTACACTTGAGGATTGCAGTACTTTGAAAGCTGAAAACTCTAATCTAATACATCATTAGGGGAACTGGTGAAGAACCAATTTAGATTAAGAGCTAATCAATATATGATTTGTCAGCCGGGCGTGGTGGCGCACGCTTGTAATCCCAGCATTCGGGAGGCTGAGACCAGAGGATCCGGGTTTGAGGCCAGCCTCAGCTACCTAGTGAGGCACTCCGCAACTTAGTGAGACCTGGTTTCAAAATAAAGAATAAAAAATAGGGCTGGGGGTGTAGCTCAGAGGTAGGATGCCCCTGAGTTCAATTCCCAGTACCGCAAAAAAACAAAAACAAAAACAAAAAAATATATATATATATATGATTTGTCACAAAGTAGAAGCATGTCATTTAGAGAGCTCAGTTTTACCATAGCCAACGAGGACTTCCTTTTTTCCTTTGTTTTTCCACATTCTCAGCATTATGGCTATTTAATAATTTGATAACAGCTATCATTTATGGGACACTTGCTTTGTCCAAGTACTACAATTAAGTGCTTTTAAAAACATATGCTGCCACATTTAATCTTTATAATCATTCTGTAAATTAGGAAGCTAAGTCCTGCTAAGATAAAGCAATATGCCTAAACTCATAACATTTATAAATGGCAGAAATGAGCTGGGCATGGTGGTGCACACTTGTAAACGCAGTACTTGGGAGGCTGAGACAGGAGGATTGCAGGTTCCTGGCCAGCCTCAGCTACTTAGTGAGGCCCTTCGCAACTTAGTGAGACCCTGTTTCAAAATAAAGAATAAAAAATAGGGCTGGGGGTGTAGCTCAGAGGTCGAATGCCCCTGGGTTCCATCCCCAGTACTGTAAACAAACAAACAAACAAACAAATAAATAAATGGCAGAAATACACTTGAATCCTTGTCTTAACCAACATTGAAATATGAGTCTACCCCCCACCCCAACTGTGCATACGCATGCACATACACAGCCTTAGAAGATATGTACTCTGGACGAAATGCTAAACTATTAAGGAATATTTCTTTTTTTTTTTTTTTTGCGGTACTGGGGATTGAACTCAGGGGCATTCTACCTCTGAGCTATACTTCCAGCCCTATTTGTTTTTTATTCTTTATTTTGAAACAGGGTCTCACTAAGTTGCGGAGTGCCTCACTATGTAGCTGAGGCTGGCCTCGAACCCAGATCCTCCGGTCTCAGCCTCCCGAATGCTGGGATTACAAGCATGCACCACCACACCTGGCTCAAGGAATATTTCTTACTGTGAACTCTTTACTCATGGTTCAATCTGCTTTACTTGTGTTTAGCCCATTACAGTTAGGAGATGAAATTTGGCCACTGGAGCTGGGCATGGTGGTGTTTGTCTATGCTCCCAGCTATGGGGGCAACAGAACAAGATTCTGACTTTGAAAAAAAAAAGCCGGAATGGTGTGCACATCTTTATCCCAGTAGGTGGGAGGCTGAGACAGGAGGATCATAGGTTCGAGCCAGCCTTGGCAACTTCACAAGACCCTCAGCAACTTTGTGAGACCTATTTCAAAATAAAAATAAAAA
>PVLC010042398.1:0-12960 GCA_004027655.1 Graphiurus murinus
AAAAAAAAAAAAAAGAGAGAGATTCCTTTTAGGGAGTTGCTCTCAGCATTATCATCATCCAATCCTGAACTGAGCAACGTTACTGTGTACTGTCTGTCTATCTTGCCCCTAGTGACCTGGGTGCTAGTAACCATCTCCATAGCACTCTGCAAGTGAGGACTGACTCCCTGGCTGCTACTTCAACCTTATCTCTTGATATTTGCACATTATTTGCTGCTGCTGCTGAAGTGCCACCCCTGTCCTCTATTGTTTCTGTATCTTATCATCTCTATTATTATCAAGAAACCTATTTCTATAACAGTATCTTCTACCATATGTCCTGGGCTACAGTGGTCAGCCACTGAACATTTCAATGACACGTATGTCCTTATTAGCTTATTCTTTGTCACTCTGGTAAAACAGAGTTTCTTCTAGACCCTTCCATGGTGCTTGGTTTTCTGGCCTTATGTATATCCACTATAGTATTCCCTCTTCTCTGGGTCTTTTGATTCCTTCTTCTGCCTCTGTCATGGTAATTCTTCTTCACTTGCTATAGGCCATCATTTTTTAGCTTCAAGAAACCATTATAGTAGCATGTTAGCTATTTCTGTTGGGAATCTTTGACAGGGCATTATATTCTATCACAGAATAGAGTGCCTGTCTCAAAGAATTCTCTCCTTTTTATGTTCTGCCCCCTTGACTCAGCACCTTCAGGGTCCAGTTTCCATACATATTCTCCTGGGCCTCACAGTACTTATTGGCTAGATCTTGAAGTTCCTAAGGCCCAACATTTCATCAGCTAGAATTTGCTAGGGCTTAATCTAATTGTTGGTCTGGTAACCAGAAGGAGAGGCAGGAGAAGATTCTGAGGAAGGAGCATATGTTATCGTAGCAATCAGAGGCTTCTGCATTTCTTCAAGTAAGGGAGGAGCATTGGTCTTATTGGATATATATAATGAGGATTGAACCCAGGGACATTCTATTTCTCTGAGATATAGACCCAGCCCTATTTTATTTTATTGTTTTTTTTTTTTTTGAAACAATGTGTCACTAAGTTATTGAGGATCTCACTAAGTTGCTGAGGCTGGCCTTAAAATTGTGATTTTCCAATCCAGCCTCCCAGGGTACTGGGATTACAGGTATGCACCACAGTGCCCAGCAAATATTATTCATTAACAGAGAGGAGAGTGCTATTCCTGCAGACAGAGAGTTTGGGAAGATCAGGGGATTAGGTATGTTAAAGATGTCTACCCATAGTTCCATTCCTTCCCAATGAGGGCCCAAATCCTGGCAGAGGTAACTTGGAGGTTAAAAATTCAGCCCTCTTTGGAGATAATCTACTCATATTAAGTCCAGAGTCAGATCCTCAGCTTTTCATTCTCTGGCTATAAGAGATGGAAGTCCTTTTTATGCTTCCAATAAGGCCCACTAGCTTTTATATTTTACCTTAACTTGGTAACTAATCATCTCAGCCTTTCATGTCTTTTCCAATGTAGGGATAGCTTGCAATAGCAGCCATCCAATTTCATAGTCCTTTTATTACTAGTAGCCCCTCAACTCTCCAGTGCCTGAGGTATCACATCTTGCAATACAGTCATATCTGTAGATGTCCATCATAATCTAACATCAGTGAAAACTTCCACAATTTCATCACTATGCCGTTTCAGAACTATTAATTAGGATCCCATCACTGGCAGGGTCCTTATTACCAACCAATCAGCAGAAATTTGACTCCCAAATCCCATATTAGAGCCTGCCTCTAGGATCATCCCCATTATAAACTGTCATAGGTTGATTTCCTATAAAATCAGCTCTGCACCTATATTCACGTGCAGGTGGTTTATAAAGGAATACTCTCAGATATGGCATGTGTAAGGGAGTGAAAGCATCAGGACTTGTCAGGGAAGGGAGATGTTGAACTGTAATGTAGTCACAACAGAGGCCTCAGTCCAATCTATGTGGAACTTTGGAGTTCGGATAGCCCATCAGAAATATCTCAAATAGAGGCATGGTTTATTCATTGGATTCATGCTGGCTCAGGGGTAGGATTGCAACTTTGGATAAGATTGCTGCCTTTGGCCACAGGCAAATACTGGGGAAGGATATGACAGTAAGCCACTGGCAAAGAAACTCTCTGGGAAAGAGTGTCTCCATCTAGGGAAAATCTAAACAGCACACCACTATACCCATGACATGTATCAACACAAGGTAAATGAATATTAGGCCATAAAATCTTTGTTAGCTCTTCTAATTCTGGAGAATATAAACTCAGACAAATACAAGCAGTAAAGGGCTTCAAATCCTACTTGCCTCCAACTTTAGAAATTAAGACCCAACATCAAAGACAAAGAGCACTCATCCAAACTCATTCTTTCCTGACATTAAGGCAGCATCCTCTCCTTCTTAGCCATCTGTGCTGGGCAAAGAAATCAGGAAAACTAAAATCCCAGAGAAGTTACTACAAAATGACTTTTCATGTACAAATAATCAGGTCAGCTATTTTGCAAATATCTATGTATCCATTTTGTGAGACTTAAATATAAAATCCACCCCAGCACTGCAAGCATAATTTTGAAAACAAAACTTATTTAAAATAAACCATGAAGATCTAAAATGTAAGGAGGAAATAAGTGAAAATCCCTAGCACAATGCGTGCCCTATATTGAAATACACAGCCATATCCCTCTGTAATAAACTCTTACTAATCAGTTCTGAGCTTTCTAAAACAATGGGAGCGGAATGACAATGCTGTCATTTGTATATTCTCCCTCAGTTCTCTAATGGAAAGCTTTTTTTTCCTCTGCCAAGTCATTCCTGACGATGTTAATGATTCACTATAAAGCAGTTTCTGGGCTATGATTTGTGACATTCAGACTGGTTAGACGGGAGGGCTCGGCAGGTTTCTGGGGAGTGTTTTGGATGCAGAAATGCCTTGAAGATAGCACTTTATTATTTTTAGGACAAGTATGACATCCCACTTCAAGGAAGAGGCCCCTATACATATTGAGAAGGGATTTCTATGGTTTAAGTGGGGAGGAGAGCTGGGTTTAAAAGAATGCCTCTGTGTGTTTTTTGAGGCGACATAAAGATAGGAAGCAGAGAAATGGAGGCAGGAGGCAGAAGGATTATGGATAATGGAAGAATTTTGCCTGAGGGTATATGCCTGCTTTGCCTATTCCTGTATAACTAGAATATTTATAATTCAAATACTTATCTTTAATAATTAAAAACCAAGGAATATTAAAGACAAAAGGTAGAGAATATTATGTACACATGTGTAGGCATCATGCATTAAATCCCCACCCTTGCAAAATACAGCAAGAGGTAGCTTTTAAAGGAGGTTAAAAAGTGAATATTTTAAAATGTCTTGAAAACAGAATTTCTAATTCACTCCAGTTCTGCCAGGAGTGATACCCTTACTTCTGATTTCTACACACACCATCAGTCACGGGAATAGGTACTAAAAATATCCAGCATGGTGGTTTGACATCAGCACATCAACAATTAAAAAGTGGATACAAATATTTCAGGTTTTCAAAACCTTAAGGTTCCCCCAGATTTGTGAAAACATTGGATTTGCACAGGAAAATGAAAAGTCATTTTCAATTGTTTTCACAGAATACTTAGTTGCACCGTCTATGTAAACTACTAGCTGCAATGGAATGTAATATTCTACTACAGCCAAGAACACTCTCTGATCTTCTGCCTCTTCTCAGACAGCAAAGAAACAAAGAAAAACAGCCATTGCTGGGGATAGAAAGAGTGTTTGAAAAGAGAAAGAGACCTCAACTGTGCCCCCTGGTATTATAAAGCTGTCAATTATAGCCATGATTACAATGAAAATACTGGAATAAAAAAAATTATTTATTGGAGGGGAAGAAAGCCGCACTTAAAACAAATGCAAAGAGAAAGAATAACCAAACAAAGAAAAATACTGTTCCATTTCAATCTCACAATTCTAATGGTCATAAAAAATAATGCACACTAATGGAGCTCAATTGTTTATATTACAGTAGCAAAAGGCAGAATACTTAGCAGCCAAAATATGAACAAATTAAGATGCTGGGTGAAATGGGCAGGTGTCATTGTTTTTGAAGAATGTGACCTCTATGGCAGTGAGTTTGTGCATGATAGCTTCAACTCGTGTCTAAAAACAGAGGTGTTAATATTGACACCTTTGCTAATTATGGCAAGAAAGAGATTAATGAAGAATTAAATGTCCCTATCTTTTTACCTTTCCATCACACCAAGTAATTCCTAGTAGAACATTAACTCAACCTGACAATAATATGTTATGGGTAGGGAAGTAAGAAGAAAGGCCCACCGATGCTTCTGTTCTTCACCTATGCATAAAAAGAATAATGTTAATCAATGGCTAGATATGGATTATAGGCAGCACCAAATAATTAATGGTTAGGCATTAATTATAGCCAACACTAAATCAAGAAATCACCTTGAAGACTCATTCATAAAGTTGCTCGCTTTTCAAACTAGGGCTAGCAATATTAGGTAAAAGATCTTTTGTCCACCCAAGGTACTACTTATTGCTCCTATGCTATGAAAAATGACAAGGTACCATTGATGACCAAGAGCATCATTATCAAACCGTATATTTGCCAAAAATACTGTTTGTGAGGTCCTAACCAGAATTAACAGAATAAAACAACAACTTACTAAATAATTGGATTGGGAGGGAGGGGGTAGCAAAAATCTACGTTGCTAATACATCTTATAAATTGAAAGAAATTCTGGTTTAACATGTGCTGTAGTTTGGAACTGGAATGTCCCCCAGGAGCCCATGTGTTAAAGGATGGCTCCCCAGCCTATGGGCTATTGGAAGCTGGTAGAACCTTTAAGAGGTGGAGCCTCATAGGAAATCTCTGGTCACTGGGGGGAGGGGGGGTATTCTTGAAGGGGACAGTGAGGCTCCAGCCCCTTCCTCTTTCTCTCTTTCACACCCTAGCCCTGAGGTGGACAGTTTAGCCATGCACAGCCTCCATGATGTGCGGCCTCACTGCAGTTCCAAAAGCAGGAGGGCCGACTGCTCATGAGTGGACTGAAACCTCCAAAGCTGTGAGTCAAAATAAACCTTTCCTCTTTGTAGCCTGATTACCTCATTCACTTGATATAATGAGAGAAAGATGATTAACACAGCAAGAATCGTGTATGTTTCCCTGCCTGAAGATGTGATGTTTCAATGAACAAACTTTTTTCCAGGTTCAGACTACCCACCTTTTGGGAAAGATTGTGAAATTCCACAGTTGCCAGCATCATCTAATACTTTTCTTGGGTTCAACATGAAGTGCAGTCACACAGAGAGGGGCCCTTATCTACTTCCATTCTTACTGTTTGTCTTACATCCTTATTAGCTTGCCACCATGCACGATCATAATTAAATTCTAAAGCAGAGATGAAGTCACCCGCATCATCATCCAACTAAGTGCAGATGATGTTGATAAGGACAACATGAGCCTTCCCCTTTTCAATTCCAGCTCCGAAGCATTTAACTCCCTGGCCTCCCACCGTCGTCAGTGCCACAGGCTGCTTAAATGCTGTGCAAAAGCATTTCTATTTTATTTGTTCTAAATTTACTGGCTATTAATTTCACAGTGTGACCTCCTATTCTCTTATTAGTTGGCAGATTTCACTATCGTCTTCAAAAAGCTAAAGATTTCCATCAAGCTACTTTGTGTTTCTCTATCTTCTTTGGCTACCCTCCAAAACATGTAAAATTTCCTGTGTCTTTCACCATTTCTGTTACCCTTTTCTGAGATTCATGTTCCGTACATATTCATAATACTTAGACATTTATTTCACTCTTTTAATTCAATAAAAGTTTGCATTCCTTAACCCCATTCTCACGTTCTCACAAAGTCCAAGAAGAATAGTTTATGTGTTGTAGAGGTGATATAGTGAATAGTTTTCATGTTGTTAAGTAATCTAAAGTTTTTTTCCTACCTGGTATGGTAGCATAAGCCTGTAATACCAGTACTTGGGAGGTGGAGACAAGAGCACTGCAGGTTCACAGCCAGCCCCAGCAACTTAGTGAGACCCTGGTTCAAGATAAAAAATAAAAATGGCTGGGGGTGTGACTCAGAGCAGAATACCCCGGGTTCAATCCCTAGTACCCCCAAAAAATGTTTTTTCTTGGTATTCTCATACACTCAAAGCGGGTGACTTTTATTATACTAAGAACAAAAAGACAGCAAAAATGTAAATTCATATAGCCTGGGAGTCCTAATTTCCTCTGGATTTTTCTTGGAGTCATGAACCTCCCACTCCTGGCCTTGATCTTAGAAATGAGAGGAAAACATTTCATTTAATGCTGCTCTAAGTTATGCCAGAAATTGGCTACTGGGTCATGAAGTTTATATCTCAATTCAGGGCCATAACAGTCTTCTGTATATGAACATATGAATCTATTAACTAGACCTGCTTTGAGGAATTCTAGCTCCAGGTTTTGTAGTATCCGGGTTCTTTTGAGCAGCTGCACCTATCTGACTATCTTTTAGAAATCCACCCTTGCTTCAGCTGGGACCTCAAAGGTAGCATGCCTCAGTATTGTCAGCCTAATCCTAAAGAAAGAACACACATTCCAGGTGGCTTTTATTTATTTATTTATTTATTATTCATATAGCACAACTCCATTGTATTTACACCCCCCCCATCCAAACCCCATCCAAAAAAGCTGTAGGGGATTTGTACAAGAGCAATTTCATAATAGCTAAAACTAGAAAAAAGATGAAAGATTATAGAAAAATGAATAACAGTGTTTCCATATAGTTATTAAAACTTTTAAATATTGCAAACAGGAGGGTCAAGCCAATGCTTCTTAAAGAAGAGAGTGGAAACATTCATTTATTACAATGTGGTAGGAACTTAGATGGAGGAGGAAGGAAGATCAGAGGCACCAGACAACCAGAGCAGAGCTGAGACAACAGATTCCTGCAGAACACAAGGGGATATTTTTCCTTTCGTACTGGGGATTGAACCCAGGGGCATTTTACCTCTGAGCTACATCTCCAGACCTTTTAAATTTTTGTTTGAAACAGGATTTTATTAGGTTGCTGAGAATCTCACTACTTTCTAAGGCTGTCCTCAAACTTCTGATTCTCCTGTCTCAGCCTCCCAAGTACTGAGATTGCCAGTGTGCACCACCATACCTGGCTGAGTCTTCTTTCTTGAAGAGGCAACCTTGCCTCTAAGAGTTCTTAGAACTCTGAACTCTGAAGATTAACATTGATTAATAATGGCTTTTATATTAAACTAATGTTCTTATTTTACCAATAAAACTAATAGGCATGTGCCACATGTCCCATGTACATATATATCATTAGTATTTCAAGAAGCAGGCAAATTAACATAAAGGTTTCAGAGCCCTTTATAATACATATCCTTCAAAGAGTAGATCAGAAAAAGTGATCTTCCTGTAAAAGATTGCAAGTATGTGGTTTTGATTTTCCAAACTCATTTATGTCTGTTTCATGTCATTTTCACTGTGTTGGGTTGCTCTTTTACCCCAATTTCTACAAAGTTGGGTGGAAGGGAAAGCATTCTGTAGAATACTAAGGCAAAGGAAAGCTTAAGTGACAAATAAGATAATAAAGATCACAGCAACTTCTCCAAAATAGGATGACAGATCCTTCTCTCTTCTCTGTATTGGCTTATGTTATATGTAGAGGACTCTGTTCCAAGTATCATAATTTTACATTAAGCAAATAAAATTTTACATTAAGCAAATAAAAATGGCACAAATATGCCATCTTTTTTCTAAAACATAACATGAAAACTATCTAATAAAGATTGCTATACTCAGCTTCTTCAAGTTCTTGGGATTCCTATTGGAAACAAATAAAAATAAATGGAGACATTGGTATGATTCTGTCACATTAAGATTATCCTCAAATTGATGATGGACTATAAATAATAAGCAACCATTAGTAATGCATCATTAAACTGGGGACAGTAGGGTTCTGTAGGGATAGGATTGGGATGAGTGCTAAATGAAATGTCCAAATTAATGCCCTGATGGATAAAGTAAATAGCTGTGAGCATACCAAAATAGAACAAACTACAAACACAATAGAAGATCTTAGGTGGAAAATTTTAAATGGAATGAGATTTAATTTAGATAAATCTATAATAACTTGCTCATGGGAAAGTAATTCCTATCAAGTAATAACAAGCAAAATTCTTCTAAAAGAACAGTAAAGTAGAAAAAGGATTGCATGTAGTAGTTAATATTTTCTGAGCATTGATGAAGAACAAATCATTTGGAAAGTGTTTTTAAGTTAAACCAGGTCTACTATCATTTTGAATTATGCTTTAAATTTTTCCAAACCATTTTTGTTTTATGTTCACCAGTTTGATAAAACAAATTGTTGTCTGGAGTCCCCATCTATGACTTCAAGTCACTTGATCAATACTTCTACCTTCATTTGATGTCTGGAGTCCAGAAACAAGGCCTGAAGGTTGATAAAATCAGCTCTTTCAAAAGTCCAAACAAACCCATTGCACTTAATTCCCTCCACTTCAAACAAGAAAACAAAGAGCAGTAAACTGGTTCCCAGGGAGAGGAATCTGGTTTCTACTCTGGTGGTGCCAATCTCTAATAAATGGCAGAAGCAAGACTGTAAACTTGGAAGCAGTTGGTATTGTTGGGGTGTTTCTTTTTCTTTTAATACCCAATGTGCACTGTTCACAAAAGACACAAATAACTCTTAGATGGTCAAATCAAAATTAAGAAATTTTGAACTGATCACGTAGTAATTGTGGTAAGAAATGAAAATTACAGTACAGTAGCATCCCATGATGACATACACCAACAAACCCATTTCTTTCTCCCATACACATATGGCCATTAACTAGTTACTCTAAGCCATGGTCCACATGGCTTAGTTTCTGCCCAGGGTAGAGATGCAAATATTAAAGTTGAATCTTTCAGTGAACTTAAAAAATAAGTTAGTATAATTGCCCAATTTCAGGTTTATTTATTATGTAGCTGGACTGGAACTCTTATAATTCGAAATATGATTATGTACACCAATAATTTTTGTATGTTTGTTCTATGTTTTTTCGACTTTCTTTTCCATGAACTAACATTTATTAAGTACTATGATTACATGATTAAGTATAAAACTCCCAGGAACAAGGAAGAACTACATGACTGAGCCAGGGCTGCAGAGAGGAAACATGAAGCATTCAGAAGAAGTCAGGCACCACCAGGCAGGACACTCTAATTCCAGTGAATAACAGGGAGTGAGCTGTCATGGAACCAGATTTATCCATTTCTAACTGCTCTCATTGTGTGTGTGTGTGTGTGTGTGTGTGTGTGTGTGTGTGTGTGTGTGTGTGTTGCTTTGTTTGTTTTGTTTTGGGTACTGGGGATTGGACACAGGAACATTCTACCTCTAAACTATACCTCTAACCCTATTTTATTTTGTATTTTGAAATAGAATCTCACCAAGTTGCCAAGGCTGACCTCAAACCTGCAATCCTCCTATCTCAGCCTCCCAAATACTGAGATTATAGGTATGCACTACCTCACCCAGCCTTCTAGCTGCATTCTTTTAAAGCTTTTGTTCTTGGTACAAAAGTGAAATAATAAAAAATCAAAATATTTATATTCTTAAATAATTTACTTACATATAAGTTAATAATAAATAATTATTTTTCTCCCATGTTTAAAGCTGAAAAAAGGATCAAGGTTGAAATATATTGTTTGAAATTTTTATGAAAAACTGTATGCTGATATTTAGTTTAGTAAACGTCCATGGTACTCCCCAATGTCAGCCCTCTTTCTGATGTTAGAGAGAAAAAATTGCTGTGATTTAACTTCTCAGAACTTGGCAATAAAGACATATATATATATACTAAAGACATATATATATATATATGTCTTTAATTTTAAGAGGTTGAACACAGTGCAGTAATGGCATTATTTTGAATGACTTCAACTCATGACACTAAAACAGCTCTTGGACAGTTTTCATGGAGGAAGTTCAGCCCAAGCTCTCGGTACTTCAAGTTTCATTGATAATTATTCCTACATAATGCTCTTGGATATCAAACTATTAAAAATTTCAGATTAAACCTTTCCATCCAGAGTTAGAAATTAAATTAATTATGATTTTATGTAAGTGGCCCTAAATTAGTATAAAGGACATCTTGCAGAAAAATGTGCTTATAAAATAGGCTATTTAAAAATTACTTTCTTCTTTAAATTCCATTGCAATGCTAGAAATATACTCTGCTGTGGACATATGTAAGATTTGTTTGAAGGTAAATAGTTTGACAAGGCTACTTACTTCTGGGTGTCTTTGAGGGCACTTGGAGAATGCTAGTGCACCCCTCATGTACAACTATCAGGTGCTAATTCTGTCTCAGAAACTACCTGAGAGGGTGCTTTGAGTTGAAGCAGGTTCATCAGTGTCCTCCCTGCATCATATTTGCATTCTATGTACACTCCCACTAGTGAAAAAAACAGTGGCAGGCAGGTACAGTGGTGCATGCTTGTAATCCTAGTACTTGGGAGGCTGAGACAGGAGGACCACAGGAAGAGGAGGAGGAGGAGGAGGAGGAGGAGGAGGAGAAAACAGTGGCATCTGAAGAAACAGTAATGACTAGATCCAAGCCTACATGGATTGCCAACTCCTTATATTTAATCTGTTCATGCCTGTTTGTAAGTTCAGTCATTCAGAATGATTTGTGTTATAGTGCTCACCTGGGATTCTATGTATCACTTCCATAAGTACGTTATGGAAGTGATACTACATTATCCTAAAAGAAAGTATGACATGGGAGCTTTGATGATACTTGGAGCTAATTACCAAAAAGAGGGAGAATGTTAATGAAGCCATCAAATACTTGAAAGCAAACTTGCCTACAATATGGAAATTGCAATTTCAAGATCTGTTGCAAAGAAATCCACACTGGGAATCGGAGTGTGGGCAGGGGCTAACGATTCAAATCTACCTGTGTGTAGGTGCAAAATAAGAACACATAGGAGACATACTTGTAGGATTAGGAGTTAATCTCCTCAGAGATTGTTGTAGCTCCTTCTCACTAAAAATGACACCAGGTTTGCAAATAGACCTGTCTAGTCCAATCCCTCTCTGAATGGAAAGGTCACAAAACAGAGTACTGATCTAGCATACAAATACAACTAGGAATCTTCCCCATAAGATATGGATTTTCTGAGTTCTAACAAATATGATTGGCAGTATTAAAAAATCATTTGTAGCTCCCAGGGTTTGATGTTAAATTCAGGAACACATATGAAAGATATTCAAGAAATATGAATCAGAACTACAGCTTCACACCAGTATGATTAACAAGATGAATATTTCTAAATCTGTTGCTCTTTTCAAAAATGAAAAAAAATGCTTTTTTGCAAACCTGGATGCCATATCATACACTATAGTGACTGGCTGCAGGTCTTCAGCCTGCGAGGTGATGTTTTTCCAGAGTAGAAAGTATTTGTACTCTCAAGAAAAAATATCTCTACAGTGTCATTCAATGTGATGGGTGACTCTTTTCATGATTTCATCTATCTGAACATTCTGAGTGTGACTCTAGAGCCCCCATGTCCTGTCGGATTATGAGCAGCCCAGACAGGTCTGACGAAGTCATAAAATCAGGCAGCAAGAAAGTAATGCATCACAGATACTTCTTTCTATATTACAGACATTTGAAGATTCATTAACTAAGATAATCATGTGAAAGTGAGTAACACAGGGCCTGATAAAGAGCAAGGCCCTCAATAAATGTTAATTTATTTCCTTTACCTCTTCTCACCCTCTCTCTCTCCCTCTCTCTCTCTCTCTCTCTCTCTCTCTCTCTCTCCCCCTCCCTCCCTCCCTCCCTCCCTCCCTCCCCCTCTCTTTCCTTTTCTCTGACTCTCTTACTAGCCATGATCTTTATGCTGTGTCTCTACATCATAGGAAGCAGTCTAACATTTGTGATGTCAATGAACATGATCATTAGCCTCAGTTGTAGAGTTTGGGATATGTAATATAGTATCTGTCTATACTCTATTTTCTAGTCATGAAATTGAGATCTCATTGTCTAATCTACTGTTTTGCGATGGAAAGTTGCAAGAATCAATAACATTCACATTTTCTTTAAGGTTTTGTGACCTTTAAACATTTCATTTTCCTACCCCAATAGTACCCCATAATAGTTCCTGTGAAGCCATACAGTTCAAGGATGAATCCAGGTCTTGTAATGTCTCAATCATATACCATTTGGGAGACTGTCTTTAAAAAAAAAATTGGAATGTCAACTTACAAAATATTTCTTTAGGATAAAAAAGAATTCTACAACAAACTACAAAGATTAAAGACTGATGAGTTCCACAAACATCACAATATCCTGAAAAATAATGTTTCTATTTGTTAATGATCTGACACTCCCTTTAAAATACTACAGTTTGATTACAGCTTCATAGTTCGATAATTTTATAATAGAAGAGAGAGATAATTCATTCTTTCATGTAACATGGCTAATAAAATTTATTTTTATTATTCACAGTTTAGAAAAGCTTCATATAATTTTTCTTGGTAGATGGCATTTTTGAGGTGTTGTCTTATCTGGAACCACTAGATTCCATCAGAATCAGGTTTGTTGGGTGGACTACAGAATCCCATACATCAGGATACAAAAACAGGAGTCTTCTTGTGGTCATATCATTGTTTGTAGTACTGTTACGGGTTTGTGTCTATAGGTACAAAATGTCTTAATTTGTATTTTTGCATTACTCAAATCAAAACAGAATGTGGTGGCACACACTTATAATCCCAGCATATGGGAAGCTGAGACCAGAGGATCTGGGTTCGTGGCCAGCCTCAGCTACCTAGTGAGGCACCCCGCAACTTAGTGAGACCCAGTTTCAAAATAAAGAACAAAAAATAGGGGTGGGGGTATAGTTCGAAGGTAGAATGCCTCTGAGTTCAATCCCCAGTACTGCAAAAAAAAAAAAAA
>PVLC010042399.1:0-12974 GCA_004027655.1 Graphiurus murinus
ATATATATGTATGTATACATGTGTATATACATACATGTATATACATGCACAATGAGAAGAGAGCTTGCTCAGATGATGTACATGAGCAAAATGCTAACTGGTATAATTGATGTATTTGGGTGAAGAGTGTATAGAGATTCTTTGTACTCTTCTTGCAGTTTTGCTTTAAGTTTTTAAAGAAAAATTCAGGGGGAAAAAATAAAAAGAAGCAAGAGTGCATATGAGCTGTGCGTGGTGGTGCACGCCTGTAATTCCAGTACTTGAGAGGCTGAGACAGGAGGATAGCAGGTTCAAAGCTAGCCTCAGCAATTTACTTAGCGAGGCCCTCTGCGATTTAGTGAGATTCTGTTTCCAAATAAAAAAATAAAATAGGTCTGGGGTATAGCTTGGAGGTAGAATACCCCTGGGCTCAAAGCCCCAGCACCACAAAAAAAAAAAAAAAAAAAAAAGAGTGTATGAGAGACAGACATGGTAGAAACTGTAGCTAGCATTTGAGGAGGGGGCTTGAGAGACCCTCACAAGGGGGGGAGGGGTCCTTGTCCCCCTGCAGCAGCAGTGGTGCCTCTGTAACAGGCTCAGCTGTCTTAAATACTTTGTTCCCTTGCTTCTCCTTCCTGGGACTCAGTTTCTCCACCGGTGAGACTAGAATAAAGCTGTCTGCCCCTTTCATTGTGATCTTGGTTTCCCAAAAGCAAACTATGCTTTCAGAAGTTCCAGGGGACCTAGCAGAGGCCCTCTGCAACTTAGTGAGACCCTGTTTCAAAAATAAAGAATAAAAAATAGGGCTGGGGATGTAGCTCAGAGGTAGAATGCCCCTGAGTTCAATCCCCAGTACCGCAAAAAAAAAAAAAAAAAGTTCCAGAGGGACAGTGGTGGATAAACCAGAAATACAAATGGGATACAAGAGTTCTCTTTTCCTTAGTTCAGCAAAACAGACACGAGGGCTGAGGGTATGAGGTAGGCTGGGCCGATTTGTCCGCTGGAATCTCCAGCTGCTGTTAACTCAGGGCCCAGGGAGTAGGACCCCTGGCATCTCAGCTGTCCTGACACACTGGAATCTTCTGTCCACAGGGAGGGCCAGCACCGATACACCCAGAGTCAGCCAGACCCGGGGTGTCACTGTCTCTGTCTTTCACCTGGATGACAGCCTGCCTCCCATCTGGTTCTTGTGTTCATTTTGACCCTATGCCCCGTTCTACAGGTGGCCTGTGAGATCTTCCATGACTTGAATCTGACCGTGCCCGTGCCTCCACGGAAGGCGCAGGCTTGGGAGCCGGGCAGTGACATGCCCAGCCAGGGTGGCCAGCTGAGAGCACAGACCGCAGTCTGGCAATAAGGGCTGGGGGGCAGGTAGATCAGGAAGGAGCAGCCTCGGTTGAAGAGACACCGAAGCCCAAGAAGACGAGTAAAACAGACCCGATGGCTGGGTTACCCTCGGCTGCAAATCCTGAGCTGCACCAGGCCACACGGACTCTGGCAGCTGCCTTCCCGATTCCAGGCCAGACACAGCTCCTCTCTCCCAGTACCTCACGTGCCAAGAGAGGTCTCACCATCTTCATTAGGAACTGAGAACTGGGACAAATCAATACAGCTGATCTGCCTCTGCACCCGAACTGCAGGGGCGTGAGGAGTCTCCTGGTTCAGGCCGGTGGCGGCAGCCCTTTCTCCTGGGAAGGAGGGAGCTCCTGATTCCCCGTGCCCTGCTGCTGGGCAATAGGTAACACTCCAGGAAAGCTGCACATCAGCTCTGCAGGGCTCCAGACCTGGGACCTGGAGACCACAGGGTGGCAGGAAAGGGTCCCGGGGCAGGGTGGCCGAGTCGGAAGTCTGAGTGGGTGGGCCACGCCTGAACCTTCCTGCGCTCAGGCAGCCTGGCCGCTTCTGTTCATCCTGGGATACATTCATGCATGAGCGTGTGTGAAGGTCTATGCATTTACAAGGGCCTGTGCCTAACACTTCCCATTGTATCTGTTAACGATGAGAGCAGTTAATATCAATTTACCATCTAATATATCCAGGAAGGTCTAGGCACTTTATCCTCACAACAAAGCAGATATTCTCTCTCTTTTACAGAAGAGGAAACTGAAGCATGGAGAGGTTAAAGAGCATGCCCCAAGGTCATAGCTGGTCCTGGGATTTGAACCCAGGTAATCTGAATCTAGGTTCTGGCTCTTAAACCCTATTACTGCCCCCTCAACTAGATGTTCAGCAAATGAGAGGCTGAATTATGTGGGTATACAACTAGAAGGCACATGGAGGGAACAAAAGTGGGAACTCCCTTTCATGAGATTCCCCCCCAGGCCCTGCTGCAGGCATGTCCTGGCCTTTCATCAGCGCCCCGGATTGGCTCGTGTGGAACATGTCCATGTGAGAATAAGCAAGAAAGAGCAAGACGGACCCGTCTGTGCCTTTGCTTACCGAAAGGGGCCCGAGGTGAGGCTTTGTCTGTTCACCTCTAGATCTTCCTCACAGGGTTTCCTCCTGGCTGGCCACCCCACCAGCATCCGAGCTTCCCAGGGTCTGCGGCCAAGTCCCCTAGCTCGGATTTGGGCGTGGGGAAAAGGAGTGCTGTGTGTGGCTTTCATCACATCTCCAGGCCAGTGTGTCCGGCACAGTCCCTACCCTGCCCCCCACCTCCCAGGGTCAGGCCCTGTCACTCCAAGAGCTTTGCAGGGGTGTCCCCAAGAGACTCCCTGGTGTTTCTGCTCAAACAGCATTTGCTGCAAAATATGTCAAAGCATTTGGGCTTCAGTTTTCAGTTCAGAATATGCCAATGTTTTCATTTGGAAGCAGGAGTGTTTCTACTGATGTGGTAAGATAAAATAAGACGTTCTTTACCAAGTTACGCTGTCGGCAAGTCGAGCGCTTGGCTTGGAAACAGGGATTCCTCTTGGGATCGTGGTTGGGGGCCTAGCACGTATAGCCTGGCAGAAGAACAAGGAGGGCCAACATTTGTTGAGCGACTGCACGAATGAATGCTACGTAGAGGGCCTAGAACTAGGAGTGGCCCTCGGTCAGCCAATATCCACGACAGATTCCGAAAGAGCCCAGAGGTTCTGCCGCCGATGGGTGTTCTCAGTCGGCCTGTCTTTCCCTGACTTCAGCGACCTGGCCTCACCCAAGGCTCTGTCCCCTGCCACTGAACAACTAACAGCTCCTGGCTGGCCTCCCTGCCTCCCCGCTTGCCACTTGAGCCCTTTCTGCCCACAGCTACCGAAGTCGCTGTTGCAAACTCTAAAGTGGATGGTGTCACCCCCTGTCTACAACCTGCCCACCACTGGCCTCCAGGCACGCGGGTCTCCTTTTGGACATCCTGGCTCTCTCTCACCTCCATGTCTTGGCACTAGCAGACCCCTTTGCCTGGCTTGCTTTTCTCTGGATCTTTGTGTCGCTCAGATGGCTCGTATCCTCAGAGAGGCCTTCTCTGCCCCCCCATTCCTGCTTGTCTCACTTACTCTATGCACAGAGCACCCACCAGACCCTGGGCACCATCGCAAGAGCCGAGGAAAGAGCAGTGAGCACAACAGGGGAAGCTCGCGTCCTTCTTGCAGAGTGCTCAGACAGATTTCATCACTTTGTCTGGGGACCCATTGGTCTCACCAACTGCAGGACGGCCAGGGCTGAATCTGACGGCGCACTGCGTCCTCTCCCCAGGCACTGAACAAGTAAGCATCTGTTCAATCAAAGGATGGAGGGACGGATGGCAGGCAGGCAGGCAGGCAGGTAGGCTGGGAAGGAATGCAGAGCAGCTGGCTCTGCTTCCCATCTGGCCCTTGGCTCTCACTAAGATCTCACTGAGCTCAGCTGAAGCTTTCTTCAAAGAATCTTGCTATGGATCCCTTGGGGGGCCCCTCCTGTCCTGCCCTGCATCGCCCCCTGCAACAATGTTCCCCCCAATTTCCTATGTTGAAATCCTGTTCCCCATATGATGGTGGGGCCCTTGGGCGGTGATTAGGTCACAAGGGTGGAGCCCTTGTGAATGCAATTAGTGTCCTTATACGAGCTGTGAGGAAGAGATGCTTGTTGTTTAAACCAGCCAGCCTATGGTATTCTATTAGAGTACCGGGAACTGACTAAGACACTCTGGTAAAGGCACACAACACAGGAGAGGGGTAAACAGCCTGCTTGGGATGAGTGGCATTAGTGTCTGTTTTCCAAAAGGAGCCCTGCCCCAACAGCTCAGCACCCCCCCCCCCGCCCCATTGTCACTCCTCAAGCCCCAAGGCCAACAGAACTCCAGCATCATCCAGCCCCGGGGCTCAGCCATGGAGTCCCCGCCTGGCAGCTGCTCCACAGCCTGTCTGATACACCTGTTCTCTCTCGTCTAGTCCGGCTGCTTCTCCTCTTCCTTGCCGGGTCACTTTGGCCAGTCCTGCTCCTCTCTGGACCTTCATTTCCCTACCTTGAACACACAGCATGAGCTGGCTGCGAAGCTCCTTGGTCAAAGCCCAGAGGCAGGACCTTATAAAAGCTCGGTGCAGCGACCCCGTGGTTCCCTTCTCCTGCTGACCCCCAAGCCCCTGGAGGACCTGCAGACACTGCAGACAAAGGCAGCCCCAGCCCCAGCCCCCGGCTTGCCGCTTCTGGGAAGGCAGTCTGCAAAACTGGCAGCCCCTGCAGATTTCAGCTGCAGAGATGACGCTGGGGCACCCTGAAACCTGACTCCAAAACAGCAGCGAACCCAAGGCCAAAGGAAGTGCTGGGCTCTTTGCTAAAGGTTTCTCTTGGCACAGCATTGGCCCCGGCCCTTGTACTCAACCCCCACCTAGTCCTTCAAGGGGCCACAGTACCAAGGTGACCGATGCCTAGCTTCCTACCTCTTCTGACACCCCCAAGTCTATCCTTCTAGTGAGAATTCCCCAAAACAGCAAGGTCATCATCTGACTGGTTGAGGCTGGGGGGAGGAGCTGACAGCTCTGCCTCAAATGGATTTGGGTGCAAAGGCTTTTTCCATAAGCTGTAGGTTTAAGTTCTATAAGTACCCCAAATGTAACTTGGGTCCCGGGTCCCCTCCCTCTTCAACAGCTGTCCCCTTGGCTTGGGGGAGCTTTCCAGCCCCAGTTGAGGGCCTAAGAGGGGTCGGGCCATTCCTGGAATCCAGTTAGACCTGGAGGAGGTGGACAGAGGAGTCGGAAGCCAGGGGGAGAGACGTATGTCCGGCCTGGGGTCGCCTCCTCCCCCATCCCAACCCACCCTCTCCCGAGGGCACTTACAGGCCTTGGAGGCCGGGGAGGGTCTCTTCCTGGGGTCCCATCCCGGTCCAGACAGTGCCCCCAACCAGAAGCGGCGGCACGATCTGCGCTGCTGGTCCAGGCCGGGGGATGCGGGTCATGGAAGGGCGGGGAGAACAGTAGTCAAGACCCTACTCCAAGTACCCATCGAAGACGTCGAGCTCCGAGTCGGCGTCGTAGAGGCCGGAGCCGGGGTCGGAGAGCACGCCAAGGTCCACCAGCGCCTGGTCCAAGTCCTCGGGCAGGAAAACGAGGCCCACGTTGAGGACGATGTACTCCATGAGGAAGGCGTAATACAGGATCAGCACATTGACGAAGAACAGCCCCACGTAGAACATAGAGGGCAGCAGCGGCGGCTGCACGTAGGAGACCAGGGGGCCCAGAGCGTCCAGGTGGGCTGCGACCCGGGCGCCGGGCATGCAGGGGGCGACGAGGGCGGCGGCGGCCGGGCGATCCCAGCGACCTCAGCCGCTGCGGCGCCCGGGCGGCCGGCGAGGGGGCAGCTCAGCCATCCAGGGGGCACCCCAGGTCTCGATCGCAGAGGCGCTGGACCCCCGGTGGGGTGCGGCGACCCAGGCGGACGCGCCTTGACCTCCGAAACGTGCAGGGCGGGTCACCCGACCCTCAGATGTGCCCACAGGGCCCTCTGGACCGGCCCGGTGGCGAGGCGGGGCCCCCCTGGAGTGGCCAGCGACTGTCCGGCTCCTTCGGTGTGCCGCGCTCGCGCTCACAGGCCGTCGCAGCGCCAAAGCGGTCCCCGCCGCGGCTCAGCGTCCGGGGCCAGTCGGGGCTGCCGTCTCTCCCACCCGCTGCGGCCGTTCCTCGAGCCCCCTAGGCGCCCCCGCAGGCGCAGCGCCCATGGCTGCGGCCGCCGCGTCGCCCTGCTGGTAGCGCTCGGAGCACCGCCTCCGGAGCGGCCCTGCGCTCATTGGCCCGCCGCCTCTAGCCCGCGCTCATTGGCCCGCTCGGCGCTCGCGCTCATTGGCCCGAGCCACCCGGGGGCGGGTACCTCTTCGCCCCGCCCCCTCGGGGCGCTCACTTCTGAGTTGCTTTCCTCCCAAGGGGTCTGCGCTCGCATCTCAAATCGACTTTCTTGGTACCGATCCAGGGAGTAGGGCCATGGGAAAAGAGGTTGAACTCAATCCAAACAGATGTAACGAAAGCCTACAAAAGGTGAAGTAAATCGCAGGAATCCGCTGCGCTTTGCTGGACTTGGGTATGGCGCTTTGCCTCCTCGGGACTCAGTTTCCCCAGTTTAAAAGGAAGCGTGCGGGGAGGGGCGGCGGACCAGTCCACTGAAATCTTGAATATTTCCCAAACGTCATTTTCTTTTTCATGGTGGGGTGGAAAGATCAATCAGTGTTCCCTCAACCCCCCACATTCTGACTGGTAGGAGGTCTGCCCATGTGGCGGGGGAATCTACATTATAGGGGTTTGGAGAACACTTGGATGAAGGGAATCCTGGGCATTTAGCCAGTAAGGTTGCTCAATGTTTCCTTCTAGTTTGTAAACCTGTTTTAAAACAATAATAGTGCGTGTGGCTAAGCAGTCAGACAACTAGGGAATACACAGAAAAGTGAGTTTCTCCTATCCACTGATTTCCCTGCTCACAGGACACTATTGTACATCCTGCAGGACACTGATATTGCCCAAAGCCCCTTCCAGAGCAGTTCAACGAACCTTTAAATCTAAGGCTGCACTAAGCTGGATGCTTTAATGCATTGTTTGATTGGAGCCAAATAAGGTGGTACAGTATGTTGCCCCTTTTTACAGATGAGGAAACAGAGTTGCAGAGACATGGAGGGGCCCTGGAAGCTGCAGGACTGGGTGTGTTTCTTTGAAGGTCAGAACCTGCTCATTGTTCTCTAGGACTTTCTCTTACCCCCTCTATATGAATTACAGAGCAAACCATTAGCTCTGCACTGGTCTCCATTTCTCTAATACCTGAAGGTAAACCACACGTTCATTTACGCTGCCAATTTTTATTGAAAACCTACTATGTTCCAAACCTCATTTTGGGGAGAACATTGGCCCCTGCCCCAATTCTTTTCTGAGCACAGTTAATGGGACACCATAGGACTTAAATAACTAGGAGAGTAGCTGGGTGAGGTCTTGCCAGCCTGTAATCCCAGCTACTCTGGAGACAGGCAGGAGAATCGTCAGTTTGAGGTCAGCCTGGGTAACTCAGACTGTCTCAAAATAAAATTTTAAAAGGGCTGGGGACATAGTTCAGCGGCAGAATGCTTGCTTAGCATGTGTGAAGCCTTAAGTTCAATCCCCAGTACTGCAAACAAAACAAAACAAAAGCAGCTATGAGAGTAGAAATGAGTAAGTAAATTTTGCCTCCATCAAGCCTCCCACTTGTAATCTTCTTGGCTCATGTAGGAAGCTGTGTGTTTCCTTTTTCTTTTAAACGTGGCAGTTTGAGAAATGGCCTGGATTCTGGGTGAAGACCAGAGATGTCCTCTGAAAGTACAGAATGTTCAGTTTGGTACATCATTCTTTGCAGAACTTTCCAATATATATTTTTAAATTGAAGCGAGAAAAGGAAGTTTCTAAGGACAAACAAGGCTGTTACCAATTTGATACACTTTCGGTTTATCCAGCGATGAAAATAAGGTTGAACTCTGGTTCTGGCCACTTACTAATTGCTTGACCTTGGTCAAGTCAACCGCTATGACTCAGTTTCCTGGATGATAAAATAAGGATAATAATAGTATTCAGTTTATAGGGTTGTTGTGAGAATTAAATGATCTAATGCACGGAAAGCGCTTAGGACACTATCCCATAGTATGCTCCATGCAACAGCCAATCTTATTCTTATCATAAAGCTAGTAATTGTTAATATCTTAGCGACTTTTCTTCAAGCCTCTACACCGAGCCCGGGCTCAGGGATCCGCCCACCCGGAGCCGGCTGCGGTCCTCTCCTCCTTTCGCCCCGCCTCTTCCTGAAGGCCGCGCGGCGCATGCCGGGACTTGTAGTCCGTTCGGGGAGTCCTGTGGCCTAAGGCCTCGCGGGCGAACTTCATTTCCCAGCGTTCCTCGTGGCGGCGGCCGTAAAGCGCGACGGTCGAACGGCCGGTTCCGGCTGAATGTCAGTGCGGGGCTGCGAGCCGGGGAGGAAGGTGGTTGGCGGTCCTTCCACCAGCTCCGCCGCTGCCTCCTCGGCTGGTGCAGCCGCTGCGAGCGCAGGGCCGTTCGGCGGGTCGGGCATGAGACCGTGAGGCGAGCGACGGGCCGGGGCCGCCGACATGTTTGGCCGCTCGCGGAGCTGGGTGGGCGGGGGCCATGGCAAGTCCTCCCGCAACATCCACTCCTTGGACCACCTCAAGTGAGTGTGCGGGGGGCGGAGGGGGAGGCCGCGGGGCTGGTGACAGGGATGGGGATGCGGAGCTCCGATCGGGGGGCCGCTGGGAGGCGTGAGAAGAGGCCGGGAGCCGGGAAGGGCGCCCCGGGAAGTCGATGTGTTAAAGAGCCAGGGCTTTGGAGTCAGCGCCTGGGTTCGAACCCTGACCCCGTCGCTTCTAGCTGTGTGACCTTGGACAAGTCGCTTGGTTACTCAGTCTCAGAGTCCCTACTTGTAAAGTAAGGGGATGAGGTTTCGGTTCGTGAACGGAGAGTTCGTTCTTGCGGGGGGTGGAGGGGGGAGGGCGGACGGTGGACACCAAGCTTGCTAGAATGTCACTTTTTAGACTGGACAGCTGCGGGGCAAAGGCATGGATCCTGGAGTCTGGCAGATCCGGGTTCGAACCTAGGTGTTTGCATTTTAGGCCTCAGTTCCACAGTTGTAAAACGAATAGAATGACAGCGAGGCTTCTTGTGATTATTTTGAGGGTTGGTTGGATAAGAGAATAAACGAGAAGTGTGTGATTATTTTGAGGGTTGGTTGGATAAGAGAATAAACGAGAAGTGTAGAACATGTGCAAGTGCTCAGTAAAGTAATTAAAAGAACAACGTATTATCTGGAGGGAATCTATGTAGGGGACAGTCAGCAGTAGAGCTCCGAGGAGGATAGGTGGCAAACAGAGTTCTGGAAAGGAGGAGTGCACCGAGATTGAGACTGGTCTTGACGGCACGCACTACTTAATGACCTTGGACAAAATACTTCACGTTTCTGAGCCTCCAGTTCCCCGTCAGCAAATGGGGATGATGAACATTGTACAAGGATTCCCTAGTGTCATGCCTGGAAAGCAGTTGAGGCAGCCTTATTACACAGTGGATGGCCAAGAGTGGTAGCGCTGTGTATTAGCCCAGCAAGATCTTTGCAGACCACCATGCTACCCAAAGTTCCCTTGATGCCAGTTCCCTTCTGACCTCTCTCTTGATTTCATGCCTCGCATCTCCGCTATCTTCCATTATCATCTATTTTTATTCCTTCCCATCTCTTATTAAACGGGTACTTCCAGGAGCGCAGAGACTGCTTGGCTTGTTCAGTTGTGTTCCCAACATCTAGTACTGTGCCCCCCCACACAGAGGCCACTCGGTGGATACTTACTAAAGAATGAACAAGTGGGAGTGAGCTACAGAACGTGCAGGGCGAGATCCAGGGGGGAGGATAAGGAGCATGATAGAAAATAGAGACCTTTGAGGAGGGCATGAGTTCAGGGAAGAAAGTGTGAGAAGTTGGCAAATCTTTGGTGCTAAGGAACAGGCTGGTTTCATGAAGGAAATAAGAAGGATGGGGTTGGGGGGATAGTGGGAATGAGCAGAAGGAAGATAGAGGTCCATGGAAAGGATGCTTAGATGGGGGGCTTCTCACTTGACCCTGGGGATAGGGTGGTGTGCTGGGATGCTATGATTCCATGATTCTCAACCATGTCTTTTCTGGCATGGAGCAGGCTTTTTTATTTTTATTTTTTTCTAGAACTGGGGATTGAACCCAGGGGCATTCTACCTCAAAGCTACACCCCCAGCCCTATTTTTTTATTCTTCATTTCTGAAACAGGGTCTCACTAAGTTGTGGAGGGCCTCACTAAGTACCTGAGGCTAGCCATGAACCTGCAGTCCTCCTGTCTTAGCCTCCCAAGTACTGGGATTACCAGCGTGTGCCACTCTGGAGCAGGCATTTTAACAAATGTTTGTGGGTCTCAAAGAATGTGTGTGTGTGTGTGTGTGGGGGGAGTTGAGATGGTTTTAGAGGGTGGAGGAAAGCCAAAGAGAGGAAAGAGATGAAGGAGAAGGATAGGGGTTGGTAGGGAAGCAGGAATCTTAAATTGGAGGGCAGCTGGCCAGGAAAGGGAGCGGCTGAAGGATTTCAGGAATTTATCGAGTGGGTGGGCGTGGCTGAGAAGGAGAGGCTGGTTATTTGAGGGGTGGGGACTCCCACCAGCACCCAGGTACCTGCAGGCGCTCACCTAACTTTGTCCTTTTAAGTTACTTTAATATTTACTGACTATTCTGTGCCAGGTGTCTCTAAGGACTTCCTGTGTGTTACTTCCTTCATTCCTCACAAGTCTATGAGCTACAGGAACTCTTCTGGTTTCCAGTTGATAGAAATGGAAACTAAGCTTGCCCCAAGGTGATAACAGCTGAAGAGTGTCAGAGCCAGGCTCTGACTCAAGAGCGTGTACTTGTTACACTGTCTTTCTGAAAAGAATTTCTTGTTAAGTCAGTTTGGGGAAACTTTGGGCTTGCTGAGACTCAATGCCAATGGAGCATCTTTGCAGGCCAGCGAACCTGGGAGTGCAGAGGGTCTCAGGTTCCTTTGCACTATCCTGGGAACTGCCCTGATTGGTTGTTTAGATCGCTGGAAACCAGAGCTGCCTGCCCTGGATCAGGCTGATCCGCTTAATCCATATTACAGCCTGAAGAACCTGGCGATTTGTGTATTGGTGTGGGCTTAGAAGATCCCAAAGCAACTTGGAAAAGGAGGCCAATAACGGCTAGTGCCCACCCCAGTGCTGTACTGCTGTACTTTTTTGGATCTGATAGTAAACATCTTGGGTCTTGAGTACAGAACAGCTCATTCCCTGAGGGAGTCTACAGGCTGATGGGGGAGACAGCCATAGAGCTGGCGTGTCAAGTACTGGGATGAGGGTTCTGTGGGATCCCTTCTTGCAGCTCTGTGGAGGAGGCAGCATTAGAGCAGAGTCCCCAAGGATGGGTACAAGTCACCTGGTGGTGCAGCTGGTGTGGGAGGAGGGACACCATAGCCAGGAGCCTGGGGTTTGTGGTGTGTCCAGCCAGGAGCTGGTAGTTGTAGGAAACAAGACGAGGTAGGAGTGGGCTTGGGCTTTATGTGACACCTCATCATCCTGGTTTTTAGGGTGACCTGGGGCTGGGGTTTCCCAGGACACAGGACTTTCATTGCTAAGACTGAGAAAGTCCTGGGGAAATGGTGCACACGGTTCACCCTGCCAGTGACAAGTGACAGTTCCTAATATGCACTTGCCTGGACCCAGAACCATATGGAGGAGTGGTGAAGATATTTAAAATAATTTAGAATTGATTCGTTTGGTTGTTGTATTGTTATTTGGCATGAAAAGCATCTGGAAAGCCTTCTCTCTTAAAAAAAAAAAACTTTACTTTTTGAATAGTTTGACATTCACTGAAAGAAGATGGTACACAAAGCTTGAACTTGAAGATCTCCCCCCCCCTTTTTTTTTGTACTGGGGATTGAACCTGAGGGCATTCTACCTTTTTATTTATTTATTTTATTTTGAAGCAGGGTCTTGCTGAGTTGCTGAGAGTCTTGCTAAGTTGCTGAGACTGTCTTCACACCTGCCATCCTTTTGGCTCAGCCTCTCTAGTACTAAGATTACAGGCACACCCTGGAGTGCCTGGCTTAGAGACCTCAGGGGCATTCTACCTCCGAGCTACACCCCCAGTCCCATTTTTTATTCTTTATTTGAAAACAGGGTCTCACTAAGTTGCAGAGGGCCTCCCTAAGTAGCTGAGGCTGGCTGCGAACTTGCGATCCTCCTGTCTCAGCCTCCCAAGTATTGGGATTATGAGCATGCGCCACCACGTCTAGTATAGAGACCCTTCTTTATTCTTTACAGCACTCTCAGCTTAAAAACTGGAAGGGAACTTTGCTGATAGATGGGATTTGACTTTTGGCTAAGTAATAGAAAACCATGTGCCTGTGTTTTTTGTCTATTGAATTGAGTTAGTGATTGATTTCTTTGAGGCATATTCAAATAATAAGGGGTTATTTACTACACATCATCGTGGTGGTTTATTGCCTAGACTAGTGGCAAAGCTGTGACATTAACAATAAAAGCCCACCACCAACCAGAACTGCCACTGATGGAGTCATGTAATCGCTACTGACATGTCACCTTTATGGGGGACTGTGAGTCCACAAATTGGTAGGACATGGTTGTTGTCCTGTTGTTGCCTTAATTCTGGTCACCTTTGCATGTGGCTCAAGATTCTTGGTTGCAGGTGACAGAAACCCAGCTGACTTGCCTCGGTGCCAAATGGAATTGCTTGGCTCCTGTTACTGTGCTGGCTAAGCAGGGCTGAGTCATTTAGATGAAGCTGTTGGGAATCTGCCTCTTTTTGTGTCCCAGTGTTGCCTTCTTCCAGGCTCGTGTCATTCACAGGCAGGCTCCGGGCTCACACCATGTCAGCCCAGCAATCCCTGGGAAGGAGAGGAGGGCCTTTTCTTTCCTCTTTTTTTTTCTTCCCTTCCTTCTTTCCCTCTTCTTTTCTTCTTTCCCTCTCCTTTCTTCCTCCCTCCCTCCTTCCTTCCTCCCTCCCTCCCTCCTTCCTTCCTTCCTTCCTCCCTCCCTCCCTCCC
>PVLC010042400.1:0-12935 GCA_004027655.1 Graphiurus murinus
ACATTCTTGGGATGTCATTGTTAAAGGAAGTTAAATATCTTCTCTTATATTAAATATCTACTCTTGGCTTGGTCAGAATAATTCACAAATTTATTAATATTTGAAGGCTATATACCACCTTTATGATTAATAATTGTAACTTTTCAAATAAGATACTCTTCCTCTATTTAGTTGATGAGTTATATAAGTAAAGGAAATTGTAATGGAAGTTACATAAATGTGGTTAGTGGCATACATTTCACAGTTCTCAGCAAGAATCCAGGCTTAGTAGATGTAGAAATGTAATCAAGCCTTCAACACTGGACTGTACACTTAATCTTGATGTATATACTGCTAGTTATTCCATATGCATTAAAAGTGTCTTGTTGAAGGATATAAAAGTTTAGAAACCAATGGTCTATTTATCTTCTACATTTCCTTATACATAAAACTTGTACTTTAAGATTTTTCTGCTATTAATTTTTAAAGGAGGCAAAAATAACTTTTTTTTCACCTGAGAGGAAAGTTTAAAAAATGAGTCATTAAGCCAGGCATTGGTATATGCTTGTAATCTCAGTACTTGGGAAGCTGAGACAGGAGGATCACAGGTTCCAGGCCAGTGAGCAGTATCTTAGCAAGACCTTGTTTCAAAATAAAAAATAAAAGTTCTAGGGGTGTTTCTCAATGGTAGAACACCCATGGGTTCAATCCCCAGTGCCAAAAAAGAAAAGAATGAGTCATTAACAACAATCTACAAAATGGGATGCATAAAAGGAACTACCCGTAAGAAAAATAAGTCTGATAAAACAAAAATCTAAGATCAAATGCATGGTATGCCACCTCTCATATCTATACCAAGAGCCACCTGCCCTCTGGTATTCTTAGAAGGAATTATTGGGAAATAAGTTATTAGGAATCAGTAGGTCCATTCAAACAAAAAGCATATTTTCCCAAAGTATGGGATTTACCCCAGAGGCATTTGAATACTACAGGGAAAAATAAAGGATTTAACCTCATAAGAAAGCAAATACCCTATGTTACAATCTTTGGTCAATACTTTCTAATTCTTCTTTTTCATATCTTTAAATACAGAATCCCCTTCACCTACAACTGAGTTTAGAAAATTCATTAAGTTCTGATGCTGCTGTCACTGTCTCAATCCTGACCATGAACAACTGGTACAATTTTAGCTTGTTGCTGTGCCAGGAAGACTGGAACATCACCGACTTCCTCCTCCTTACCCAGAATAATTCCAAGTTCCACCTCGGCTCTGTCATCAACATCACTGCTAACCTCTCCTCCACCGAAGACCTCTTGAGCTTCTTGCAAGTCCAACTGGAGAGTGTGAAGAATAGCACCCCCACAGTGGTGACGTTTGGCTGCGACATGGAGAGCATTCGGCAGATTTTCGAAATCACCACCCAGTTTGGGGTGCCACCCCCTGAGCTTCACTGGGTGCTGGGAGATTCTCAGAATGTGCAGGAACTGAGGACAGAAGGTCTGCCCCTGGGGCTCATTGCTCATGGGAAAACAACACAGTCTTTCTTTGAGTACTATGTACAAGATGCCATGGAGCTAGTTGCAAGAGCTGTAGCCACAGCCACCATGATCGAGCCAGAACTTGCTCTCATTCCCAGCACGATGAACTGCATGGATGTGAAAACTACAAATCTCACTTCAGGACAATATTTATCAAGGTAGGATTCAAGACCCAGGTTACATTCTCATTCATAGAACTATAATAAGAAGTAAAATTTTTCTATCTATCCCCTTTGCAGAAATCTTGATTCTGAGTAGCTTTAAACTCTAATAATATTTCCAAGAGGGTTTCTGGTTATATAAGGTTAGTGTCTCATCATCTGTCCTCTGTAATTTTATCTGTAGGCTTGTAAATACTTGATAGAAGGAGAATACTCAGTCCTGCTTTTAGATCTTATCTTAGTCTCTTTCTCACCATTGTTTTTAGCCTAACTCTTTAAAAGTTCCGAGCCTTAGTCTTCTCTAACTAGCAAATTCAGATAATATTGAGTAGCTGGATATAGTATAATAAAGATGCCATGAAATTATATATGAAAAGTACCTAACACCATGCTTGGCTCACAGTACATGCACAATGAATATTTATTTCCCTGCTCACTCTTTCCCACATTGATAGACTTGAACAAATCTCTCCAAATATATATATAGAGAAAAAAGGTACCCAAGAAGGAAATAAACTTTTCCCTTGGCCCACAGGTCTTGATGTTTAAGGCAGTATAGAGTGGTGATTAAAGGCACTCTAGAGTTTGAATTTTAGCTCTGCTACTTAAGATATATGTGACCAGGTCAAGTTTTTCAACTTCTCTGAGCCTTAGTTTCTTATGTCCTCTATCTATTTATATAAAAGGATTATAACAGCAGATCCTGTTACCCATGGAATTGTAATAGATAATAAAGATGATTAATGATAGACAGATAATATAACTAGAAGTTCTACAAGATATTATCATTTACTATTTTAATTTATTATTTATTATTTTCTACACAAGTAATTATATATATTTTATGTTCTAATTAGGTACCTTTCTGCTTAATACCTCAATTTTATTCTGAATCTAGAATGAGGACATTTATTTAAAATAAAGAATACTCCATCCTATAGAAATGGTTTTCATAATCCCTGAGGAGAGAGGAATATCCTTAAAATATATTTTGTGCAGGCCTAGATTTTCTTCTGAAAAGGGACCACTTATGGACAGGCTTACTGGTCAGAGAATCACTGGTATTTCAGAGATGAAAGTTTATCTGTAGTCGGGCGTGGTGGCGCATGCTTGTAATCCCAGCATTCGGGAGGCTGAGACCGGAGGATCCGGGTTCACGGCCAGCCTCAGCTACCTAGTGAGGCACTCCACAACTTAGTGAGACTTGGTTTCAAAATAAAGAATAAAAAATAGAGCTGGGGGTATAGCTCGGAGGTAGAATGCCCCTGAGTTCAATCCCCAGTACCACAAAAAAAAAAGAAAGAAAGAAAGTTTATCTGTAGACTAGAATCCATTTTTAAGCAATCCACTTGGAATAGTTACATTTGACTACATTGAGGAACACCAGATAACCTCAGAGTGTCTTACCTTTAAGGAAGAAATGAATGTTTGGTAAAAGTCCAGGGAGTCCTCCTAATTCTGCATTTAATTTTCCATGTAATTTTACTGCTATGTGCAAGGCAACATGCTAAATGCCATATAAATGGCAGAATTCTAGACTAAGCACATAAGCTGGGTATGGTGGCAAACATCTGTAATCCTAGTACTGGGGAGGCTGAGACAGGAGGATGTCAAGTTCAAGATCAAGCCTCAGCAACTTGGCAAGACCCTGTTTAAAAATAAAAATAAAAAAGGTTTGGAGGTATAGCTCATAGGTAGAATATCTCTGGGTTCAATCTTCAGTACCAAAAAAATTTTTTAAATTAAGAAATAAAGACTAAGCATAACCTACAAAATCCTTAAAAAATTTTGTTAGTAAAAATAAATTCTAATTTATTTTTAGAATCCATAAATGATAAAATTAGATGTTCTATCATCATGTGAACTTACCATTTTTCCCATATTGTATTTGAATCACCATAAGATTAAAGTCTATTCATATTTTATTTTACAGCTGCTATCCAGAATTAATCTATTGTTCCTGTACTAGCACATAACTGAAGCTCAGGATTTTATCTAAGACAGGAAGCATTCTCCTTCACAACAAACATATAAGCATAGCTTTGATTTATAATTTCAAACAGTCATTGTTTTAGAAAGACTTATGAACAGCAGACAAGAAAAACCACCAGTGAAAACTACATTAAGTTATTTAGCATCTATCTCATGTACAATGGGGAATACAAGAAAAATGATTCTTTTTTAATCCTAAAAATGTTTGGAAACTACAGGAAGGAATATTTGTGAACTTTGGTTGTATATATCTTAGGAATTCCTTTTATCAAGATCAACTGATCGATCTTACTGGCTTCCCAAGATTTAATTTATATTAAAATTACAAGCTTCCTTCCAAGGGGGTCCCATACCACACTTTGTGCATGAAATTATATGATGGTACTTAGCACATCTATCATCATTATTTTTCTATGTGTCTGTCTTCTGAACTAGAATATAAATTCTATTAAGTGGAGGCACTATCATTCAGCCTAGACCAAAGCCTAGCATATAGCAGGCACTTGATAGATAGTTATTAGAATTTATTGACAAGGAAAGGAAACTTTCTACTATATTTATGTCCTTCATTATCTGATGTTGTAGAAAAATAGGAGTTGGTAGATAAATATTATCTAAATTAAAAATTCTCCCCCCCCCCCACACACACACTTTTTTCCCCTTTTACTTACCTAGATACTTACTGTCTGGTTTTCTTCTTTTCCTTTTTCTTTTTTTTTTTTTTTTTTTTTTTTTTTTTTTTTTTTTTTTTTTTTTTTTTTTTGTGGAATGTTAGGTTAGTGGATAACCTCTACCCTCATGGCTCTTTCCACATTTTTATTCCACAAACTTTGAAAGCTATAAAAGAAGAGTGTGAGGTTTGGAACCCAGCGGCAATTCACAATGTCTAAGGGTCAGTGACAATATTTTCAATCCTCATAGATGTGTTTGAGAAACGAACTCAAAGAACTTCAGAAAATATGCCTAGGACTTCTTAAACTCCCTGAGGAATACCGTCAAAGAGAAAGTTTCAAAGTGTTTGGGAAAGGGTCAGGGGAAGTGGGCAAAACCCCAGAAGGAGTCTTTATAATGAATAACTTAAAAGCTGCCTTAAGCCATAAAACATCTGTGGATTTTTCATCATCCTTATTTATTTTGTTTAATTCAGTCTTTTAGAAAGTTAGTTATTATCAGTCCATAAGTCACATCTGCATATAGTAATTTTCTTAATTGTTCCTAAATTTTGTGAGGCTGACCCCACTTCCTCACTGCATGATAAAAGCCAGGAAGATAATGAGCCATGACTAGCGGGTGTCAGTGTTATGCAAGCTTTCATTTCTCACACAGTCATTTTCGGTTTGGGCTGACAGAATTGTTAACATTTTAAAATGTTAACGAAATCACCAAAAACATGGCATTTCCAGTATAAGCTTTTAGGCTAGAAAAAAAAAAAAAGCATTTCTCATGGCAGACAACATAGGCATAATTATTTTATTCTTTCCAATTCTCCACATGCCAGAGCAAATGTCCATCACAACTAAATGTAGACAAAACCATTTGGGGACCAAGATTCTTGTGTGGTTTTTAACAATTTATTTATAGGTTGTTTTGCTAAATGTTAATTATTTGGAGCTAGTATAGCTGGCATGTTATTTTGATAATACTTCCATAAATACATATGCCAGGGCGTTCATGTCCCACCAGTGATCATTTGTTGAAATAGGGAGAAGTAGACAAAATGAAGACTTGAATCTTGCCATTTTGGAGCTGACAGTCTAATGAATGAAACTAAAAAGTAAGCATTTGGTTCTAAAATTATGATATATGTGTTCTTTAAGAATAGAGATGTGTTCAGATACACAGAAAAGGAAATTATTAACTCTTAGAGATTTGACAACAGATCTTGATAAGTGCAAAGCAGTTTTCAGGTTTGGAGCAAATTCTCAGGCATAGGGAAAGTCATATGCAAATTTATCAAGAAAATGAAATGAAATTTAGTATGGTTGTAGGATTAATTGCATATGAGGAGGATTTGAGATGATTCTGGAAAAGTTGTTAATTTGATAGCATGCCACACAGGGCTTTCATACCAGGCTGAGGAGTTTGCATTTTATAATCATAGTGGATGTCAGAGGAAATGCAGAAATTAGCCATGACATATTTATAAAATTACAATCCTGTAACAAATTAACCAAATAAAGTAATACAATTTGAAAGTAATTTTTAAAATCATTAGGACACAAAAATTGCTTTTATTTCTTAAAATTATTTTAGCTTTGCCCACATTTCCTCCCTTACTGCATTCTGAACACCATACTGTGGCAAATGTAAATAGGAATTTGAAGATTTGCCTGCTGTCTCAGAGAATAAGATTTGTGCATTCTGATCTGAAAGCTCCAGTTACTGATAGACACCTCATTTTCTTGGCCAAAGAAGTCCCTGACACTTTGGTTAATTAATCATAATCCTGATAAGTTATTCTTCCAAGTGAGATATGGAATCCCAGCTTTCTTCTTTGAATATCATCTGCACTTCATTTCTGCATCCTGCAAAAACTCTGTCAAGTAGACGTGATTAGGTAGAGCTGGAGATGCAAGGAACAGAAGATAGACAGCCCTGCCCTCAGGAAGCTGACAATCCCTTTCATCCGTTCAACCACTAGGAGAGGCTATAGGCTCATCTAATTATCCATACTTTTACCCAATTTGTCTGACCACCTATTCTACTAGTGATTATTCTCTCACTAACTGGCCTTCCTAGACCCCTCCTCAGTTGACCCAGAAGCTTGCCCAACATGCTAAAAGTTCCTTCTTCTCCAAGATATGTTTACCTTTATGCTCATATGGTCAACAATACAGAGATTCATTGGACTTTCATTAATAGCAAATGCTTTAATTATTGATGCTGAACTAATAAGAATCAATTATGCATCAAGTATCATGAGGCACTAGAAAAGCTTCAGAAAAAAATACTAAAACAAATATCCGTTCAAAAGCCCAAGGTAAAAATTGACGATAATCCCCAATTTATTCCTCAACATTAGAATTTTAGAAGAACCTGAGGCTGCATGTTATGATTATAATTTTGGATATTCTTGTTCAGCAACTACTATAATGTAGTGGCATTGTGACTCTTACAAAAGTATTTAAACTCTATAGACTATAATTTTCTTAACTATAAGGATTCCTTTCTCAAAAAGTTAAATAGTATGCCTAAGGTCATTCATATTTACCTTGATTTAAACTATCTTATATCCATATCTAGGCTCTTTTGGAATTAATGTAAATCTTCCTTAATTAGGATCCTATTACTTGTGCAATTTATATTATTTTAGCCCAAAGCCATAGAAATCAGGAAGTATAATTGCCCATGTATAAGCATTCTTGCCCAAAGGACCTCTACCAAGGCAAACCAGTTAGCCTATAGGTTTCAACATGTATTTAAAAGAAATGCAGTAGCACTGAGCATGGAAGCAGAGTTTAGAAACTGCTTCACACTGGCTCCATAGATCCTCATGGAAAATACATTGCTCATGGGTGACCAGCTATTACTCCTAGGTTAACTTGTTCAGTTAGAGCAACTGAGTTGATACCTCTAGAAATCATATTATAAATCATAGGGACCAACACATCAGGCCTGTATTTCTAGATGCTTCCAGGAACCCATGGCAATGGACTAGTTGGCTGAAATCCCCTAAACTTTTCCCTCCCTCACTTAAGTCATACGAAGTCTAAAATTTTTACTAAGTCGTGGGGAGCCTTAATTAAGGAACACTGGGAAAATCAGCATTCCCTCAGAGCTCTATTTTATTGAATACAGCTCAAATTTACTTAATCTAAGATCTAGCAGGTTTACAACTGTGGAATCTTTACAAGTTAGGGGAGCTTCCAAGCTTTCATTTGCCTGAATGGAAATTATATCCTTTGGTGACCTTTTCACTTTATATGTTTCTATTGTAAAATTTGGAGATGATGCTAAAAAGGTGTGATGCTGTGGAGGGAAATGGTGCAACTCCACTCTGAATCCCACTCCATTCTCCACATCCATAACATTTCAGAGGGATACTTGACTCATAAATGCTATATAATGTCCTATATAATGTCCCATTGCCAGAGCTATGCCAAGGCAATACTAGAGGGGCTCTCAGGACCTTGGCTAGCACCAGAGCCAGTTCTAGAACGAATGAAGTTGAGCTATTACACAAAGTGACCAGAGCAGTTCAAAGGATTAGTGCAGACCATAATTGTGGAGAAGCATCAAGGTCTACACCACAAAGCAAGGGATGAAGACAATGATGTAGGGGTATGGAACAGATCTAACTGTTTTATACAATGTGGGGAAAAAACAGAGAAAAATATGCCAGCTTGCCAGTCATAACACATGAAAACAAGAAAAAAATAGTACTGTATCCCTCTATCTGATTTCTTAATGTAGTCACTTCCTCACACCCATCAAATCAACGCAACCCAAAGCGTGTATTACAGTATGATCCAATCACACATATTACTATTTTCTTCCTTTTGGGAGAAATTCAAAAAGACCAGGAGGCCTCCTTGGCCTATATAGTTTTACTCATTCAGTAACTGAATTTTGTAGATATCGACAAAACATAGTCCCAAATGATTCATTATTATATTCATAATATATGTAATATATTATTAAATTGCTGTGGCAGATGAACTGGCAGAAGTCTTTTAAAAGATGGGCATTATGCATTGTCTTAGAAGTTGATATCATCAATGATTACAGTATATTAAGACCCTCTGCTCTAAGGATTAAAATTTATGAATTTCCAATTCCTTTTAAATTCCTTATCAAAGGCTTTCCCATTGAACTAATTTCTATTTTAATACTATCCATTATTCAGGAGGCAAATGTATTAGAATCTCAATGCTTCAAACAATCTATAAATTACAAATGCAAATGCTTTCTGGCTGATTGAATCCCATTCATTTGGCAAAATGATGAACTCCTTAGGAGACACATGCCTGATTTGAGCAGAAGACGCATATTTAATGGCATTTACCCCACAAGTACTGCTGAACAGTTGGGCACTGTGCTGTGCCTAAGATTCAAAGATGGCTCAGTGTGACAGGTGCATAGATGATCTCCAAAGTCTCTTTCAGCCTAACAGCCTGTGGTGCTGTGAGACAAAGTAGAGGTTTGTTCATTGTGGTGCTGTGAGACAGAGTAGAGGTTTGTTCAGAGTAGGGGGTTTGTTCATTCCTAACAACAACATTGTGAGGATACTTCTCTGGGAATGCAGAGTATGTCAAAATCCACCCCTTTGAGGATCTCCCAGTCTTAAAAGTTAAAGCTGGAATTAATCAGCTGCCAAATACTCATACTTCAGCCACTAAGGAGGATTAGGACATTCCAGGAGTCATTTTACACAAAGGTCAAGAAAATCTCTACATTTAATGTTTCATTTGGAGAGCCATCCAGTGTGTGGAGAACAAAAATCAAAGCAACCTCTCCTGACAGAGTTGACAACAGATGAGTTGGGTAATAGATAAGGTCTGTAGCTAAGATGACTAAATTCATGTTATCACACAAGGAAGCAGGTACCACAGGGGTCTGTATCTGAGAAACAAGCCACAAAGTGAGAGCTGAGCTAGTAGCAACTGGTATAGGAATAAAGAAAGAAAGTCCCTCCTGGGATGGAAGAAAAGATAGGGTTATAAAAAGAGATGTTGGAAAAAATAAGTAAAAAGAAGTAAATAGATGAATTTCAAAAATTAGGGGTAAGGAATCTGGAGTGGCAATAGAAAATAAATAGATATATTAAGTAGAGATGGTCAAGAGTTAATTTAGCCAGGTGTGATGGCACATACCCGTAATCCTAGTACTTGGGATGCTGAGGCAGGAGGATCTCATGTAGGTTCATGGCCAGCTGCAGCAACTTTGCAAGGCTCTCTGCGACTTAGTGAAATGCTGTTTTAAAATAGGGCTGAGGATGTAGCTTGGAGGTACAATGCCACTGAGTTCAACCCCCAGTACCAAAAAAATAAGTGTAAGATAGTTGACTTAACATAAGATCTTCTGCCAACTGAACAGAATATTTGGCATTTCCTTTGCATAGTCACCAAAGTAAAAAGAAAGAGAACAAAGAAGAAAGGAAAAGAGGAATTAAAAAATATTAAAGAAAGCTGGGTGTGGTGGCGCACGCTTGTAATCCCAGCATTTGGGAGGCTGAGACCAGAGGATCCAAGTTCGTGGCCAGCCTCAGCTACCTAGTGAGGCCCTCCACAACTTAGTGAGATCCTGTTTCAAAATAAAGAATAAAAAATATGGCTGGGATTATAGCTCAGAGGTAGAATGCCCCTGAGTTCAATCCCCAGTACCTAAAAAAAATTTAAAAATAGTAAGATAATAGTAGATTAACCCTCATGCCAGAAACCATTAAGAATACTAAAAGGAGGAAAAATAATTCAGAGCCTGAGAAAGAGATGCAAAATGAGACAAACTTGGGAAGTGGTAGTGTTCAGGGAAAATCTCTGAAAACTTAAGGAATATCACACACATGGATTAAAATACAAACAGAAAATATACATAGCTAATAATTCATACAACTGGAGATCTCTGGAGGTTGTGAAATAATAGAATTTGGTATAAGATTTCTGAAAGACTGTCCAAAGAGAATAGTTTGAGGCTCTTTAGCAAAAACAAAAAAAATGGAGAATTTATATACACACACACACATATATATACATATATATATATATATATATATATATGAATGATCTTGTGAGAACTGCAAAAGCATAGAAATTTGAAGTATGTAAGTTTTTATTGGAATTCATTGTAGATATGAGTCACATGAAGAAAGGATAAGATTTCTGAACATCCATGGATTCCTCCCCAACTCTACTCTTGTCCCAGAAAAAGCAAAGAAAAACTTAAGAATATCCCTTTGTCTCATACAAAAAGACTTGGTTGATATAGGTTTTCTTCTACATGTCAAGAGCTGGTATAAGGGGAGCTTAATTAAAAGGGAAGAAGAAACAAATATTTGGATTCAGTGCATAGGAGTCAGTAAATGGGACAACAGAACCCACTAAGCCTAATAAGAATTAGATGGTGCTGGCAGGAGGGGAGTTGGAGAGAATGGCAGGACTAAAAATATTGTCAAAGATTTTGCATCAGGCAAAATCAAAGAAAATCAAAATTAAGTTCTCATAGGCAAGAAAAAATTGACAAAGACTTATGGGGGGATGAGTAAATATCTCATTCCTCAGGGGGAAAATATTAAATACAATGAGATGATTATAGGAACAAAAATTCAGCTCATTTTTCAAGATATAAGACACAGATTTTTTTTAATGCTACCAAGAAATTTCCCAAGGAGGAAAATAAATTTTAGGCCTTTATAGAGAAAATAGATATTCCCATGTACAGATATGATTAATGGAAGACAACCAGTAGGGGGGAAAGTAAAGATAATAAGGCAATTTAAAAGAAACAAAAAAAAAGTGGGAGAGGTATACATACAAAGAAATAGGCTGATGAGTGAAAAAAAAAATCAAAGCAGAAATAAATATATTACCTATAAACAACCAGGACATGGAAGAATACACATGAAGATGACAGTGCATTTACACAATAAGAAGTAGATTAATATGTGGCCAAAATGAAGATAAGAAACAACTGGATTATTACAGAATTAACTCCAAAGCAAGAAAAAATGCAAATTTATAATAAATAACATATAATATTAGTAAAACTGTATATGCTGAATAAGAAGAAAAATCAGAGGTCAACAGTTCTGAAAATTATTTAGAAAATGACATTTCTTACAATGGGAATTTTTTACTTAACTTTAGTAAATTTTGGAGCAAGTTAACAAAAAATAAATATAATGTAAATTATTTATGTAAATTAAGTAAACAATAAATATAAATAATGTAATTAATTAATCAGAAAAATAATTTAAACACATACAGAGTCTTTTGTCAAATCAAATAAGAAAAAGAAAATCAGGAACATAAAATATCTAAAAAAGAACACAGTCAGCAAGTTTTATTTAATATATAAAAATAAAATAAATTTCTTTTGTCCATTAGTTTCAAAAATTAATCATGTATTTGCCTACAAAGAAAACCATATCACTATATTAAAATGAAAATTTAAAAAAAATAAACATTTTAGGGGCTAGGGTTGTATCTCAGTGATAGTGTACTTGCCTATCATGCATGAGACCCTAGGTTCTGTCCCTAGCAACAACAAAGAAAAGAGTAAACATTTTATGTTCACTTCATCTAATATAATTAGAAATAAATATGCTGTATTCAATGGTATTTATGTGGCTTTAAATACTTCTATTATTGAAGAAGAAATTGTGATGAAAATATATCTTCATCCAAAAAGAAAAGAAAAAGTTGAAGAGAAAGATGTGAGAATACCTAGAAAATAAAAAGTCAAAATTAATTGAGGAGAAACTCTTCAGTCAGTATAAATGACAAATTCTCAGAAAAATGTCATTTGTCAAAATTGACCCAGAAAAATAGAAAGCTTAATAGGAGAGATTGAAAAAAAAAGATTAAAGAACTATAAATTTTTAAAAGTGCTATGTCCAAATCGTTTTAAATTGACTCCTTCAAACTCAAGTGGAAAAACAAAACACTAATCATTAAACTGAATTTATCTAAAGCATTTCTAAAGATAGTCTCTTTCTTTCTGTTCTTTTAAGACTATCTTCTGCTTCAGTTTGAAAATGCAATGAAACTTCTCTCAATAAATTAAAGGGGAAAGTATAATCCAATTTATAATTTACTTTAAAATGCCCTAAATGAGTCAAATCCACAAGTTTTTTCATCATATCCACTTACCACCTACCTGCCCCTGAGCTCCATACTCCAACTTTTCTCTTGTCCATACTCTCTTGTCATAGCAAAGAACAACAGCGCTACTTATGCCTTAGAGAGCCCTTTTTGCTTTCTCAAGAGCATTGTCCCAAAAGTTTCTTCTTGTCTGTCCTATATCAATAAATGTTCTCTTTCTACTGGATCATTTCCTTCAACATAAAAGCCAGTGCATCTTTGTTCACCTGAAATAGATATCTGTGTGTATACATATTTATATAGATGTTTATTTGATTTCCACTTCCATCACTACTCCTTTTTCTCTTTTCCTTTATAGCATAACCTTCTAAGAAGTAGTCAAGACAAGTCAAGATCTAATTAGTTCTTCCCACAACCACAGCCACCACCTCTGTCCACACCACCAACACCTTTTGTTTGGGTGTGCGAAACAGCTTCCTTACTGCTTTCTGTCTCTGCCCTTGTC
>PVLC010042401.1:0-12962 GCA_004027655.1 Graphiurus murinus
GTTTTGGTATTAATGTGATACTACCCTCAGGAGTTTGGAAGAATTCCATCTTTTTGGATTTCATAAAATAACTTGTTTAGTATTTGGTTTGGTTCTTCTGTAAATGTTTTCTAGAATTCAGCTAGAAATCCATCTGAACCTGGGCTTTTCTTTGATGGCAGACTTTAATTGCTGTTTCTATTACTTTGCTTGCTATTGGTTGGTTTAGGTTTTCTATATCCTCTTCATTCAATTTAGGTAGGTTGTATGTGTCTAGAAATCTGTTGATTTCTTCCTTGTTTTGCACTTTATTGGAATATGAATCTTCAAAATAGTTTCTGATGATCTTCTGAATTTCCCCACTATCTGTGATAATGCCTCCTTTTTCATTTTTTATTTTAATAATTTGGGTTGATACTCTCTTTCTTTTGGTTAGGCTGGCCAGGAGTATGTCAATCTTATCAACCTTTTCAAATAAACAGATTTTTGTTTTGTTGATCCTTTGTATTGTTTTCTGTTCTCTATTTCATTGATTTCTGCTCTAATTTTAATTATCTCCTGCCTTCTGCTGAATGTGGGATTGGACTGCTCCTGGTTTTCTAAGTCCTTTAGGTGTGTCATTAGGTTGTTTATTTGGCGACTTTTGTTTTTCTATAAAATTTCCTCTTAACACTACCTTCAAAGTGTCCCATAGATTTTGGTATGTTGTGTCTCTATTTTCATTTAATTCCAGGATTCTTAAAATTTCTCCCCTTATTTCTTTTCTGATCCAGTCCGCATTCAAGAGCAAATCATAGAGTCTGCATGTATTTATGTAATTTCTTTCGGTCTTCCTGCTGTTTATTTCTACTTTCATTCTACTGTGATCTGAAAAGATGTAAGAAATTATATTACATCTTTTGAATTTGCTGGTACTTGAATTTATGGCACAGAATGTGTTCTGTTTTGGAGAAGGTTCCATGGACAGCTAAGAATAATGTGTATTCAGCTGTTTCTTGTTCAAATATTCTGTATACGTCTGTTAGGTCCATTTCATTTGTAGTGTTCTTTAGGTCTGAAGAGTCTTTACTTATCTTTTTGTTTGGAAGATCAATCTAGTGATGTGAGTGGTGTGTTGAAGTTTCCCCATATTACTGTCTTTGGGCCTATTTAAGACCTGATGTCATGAAGAGTTTGTTTTACAAAAGTGGGTGCATCCACATTTGGGCCCTAAATGTTTACTATCATTCTATCTTCTTGTTGGATTGTTCCTTTTAATAATAATAAGACTCACTTTGTCCCTTCTGATGTGTTTTACCTTAAAATCTGCTTTATCAGATATGAGCATTGCTACCCCTGCCCTGTTTTTGGTCTCCATTTGCATGGTATATCTTTTTCCATCCTTTCACTTTCAGCATATGAATATCTTTGACTGTAAGGTGAGTTTTTTGCAAGCAGCATATAGTTGGATTATGTTTTTTAATCCACATTGCCAGTCTATGTCTTTTAATCGGGGAGTTAAAATCTTTGACATTCAGTGTTATTATTTAGATATGATTTTTGTTTCCTGTCATTTTGAGTTTTATTTTCTGTTTGATTCTATTTGATTTTCCTTTGCCTAGTTACCCACCTGGTGGAGTTCACCTCTTCTCTGGTTCTGGAATTTGCTTCTTTTTTTCTTCTTTGTGTTTTATTTCTTTAAGTACTTTCTCTGGTACTGGATTAATAGTCATTAATTCTTTAAGTTTCTGCTTGTTTGGGAGTGTATTTTATTTCTCCACCAATACTGAATGGTATCTTTGCTGGATATAGCAGTCTTGGTTGGAAGTTGTTTTCTTCCAAGGTCTGGAGTACATCATACCAGTCCCACCTGGCATTCATGACTTGGGTTGAGGAGTCTGGAGTGATTTTTATTGTCTTGCCCCTGAATGTCACCCAGTTTTATTCTTTCTGCTTTTATGATTCTTTCCTTGGCCTTTATTTTAGTCATTTTCATTATTTCATGGTGTGGGGAGGTCCTTTGTTGATCTTGTCTATGTTTTTCATGTACATGGATGTCCAAGTTCTTATTTATGTTTGGAAAATTCTCTGAAATTATTTCTCTGAAAATGTTTCTTATATCCTTGGTTTGTGCTTTTAGGCCTTCTTCAAGGCTTTTTATCTGTAAACTAGGATACTTCTTGTTGTCCCATATATCTTAGATGTTTAGGTTGTTTTGTTGGTTGTTGTAATGTCTTCTGTATGTTGTTGACTGTGTTTTAGTTTTGAATGAACTGTCTTCCAAGAGTGATACCCTGTTTTCTATGTGGTTGAGCTTGCCAGAGTTGGTTTCTATTGTGGTCTTTAATTCACTTATTGACTCCTTCATTTCACTCAAAGCTTCTTTCTAGGTCTTTCTTAGAGCCTCAGTTTCTTCCTTCATTTCCTGTACACTCTCTTTGAGGCCTTTCATCATATTGAAGATTAAAATCTGGAATTCTCCTTGCCTTTCCTACAGATCAGTATTGGTGATCTCCTTTGGTGTTAAGTTGTGGGAGTTTATTGTTTCCTCAGTGTTCCTCATAATTTCAGAGTTCTCAGGTTTGTATTTCTGTTGTCTTGGCATCTTCTTCCTCTTCGTGTGTGTCTTGTGTATTTGTTATCCCTTTATAATAAGGTTTATGCTGGGGGTATATATTTGCCTCTACCAATCTAATTCATACAATCAAATTTTTGAGTTTGTTCCTTAGAGCCTTTTTAACTAGATATAGTTCTTAATGCAGGCAAACAGGAATCTGATTGGCTGCAGGCTTCCATGCTCTCCAGGCCCAACCTCTGCAAGGCCAGAGACTATGATGTTCTGTTCAGAACCTGCAGCCTGCTCTTTGGGATCTAGTGCCCCAAAGACACCACTGCTGCTCTGCTGATTGTGAGCCATGATGTTGCAGAGTGCTGACCTTCATCCTCTGTGGTGAGTGGGCTTAGGCTCAGCACAGCCAGTGATTGCTTTGTTGTAAACTTGTGACCTAGCTTGCTGAACTTGATGGCTCCTGGAACACCACCCCTGATCTGTTTGTTAAGATCTTATAAAGTACTGTTGCTAGCATGCATGCATGCCAGGCAAAAACTCTGCTGGCAGAGAGAATTTTGAGTTCCCAGTCTGTAGCTGTGATTAAGTGAAGCCTTGCTGGGCCCCTGGCCTCTTGGCCTCCAGCTGCAGTCTGGCCAAGTTGTCACAGCTGCCCCTTTTTGCCCAAGGCCCAGGCTCTGATAGGATGAGATTATATAGTTTATGCTTGGGCTTGGGTGGCTCAGTTTTTTAGCCCCAGGGACACCACTGCTTCTCTTCATGGTTGCAATTTTGTGAGCCCTTTTTGGCCTCTGGTATTGTTCCTTGTTGCACCCAAACATGGCCAGGAGCAAAGTTATTGCTTTCTGAGCCTACAACTCAGTAGAGAGTTATTTCCCCCCAGACACCATGACCGGACGTCATGTGATGATCCCAGGAGACCCTACTAGGGTTCTGTGATCTCCAGATTATAGGTCCCTTCCACCAGAATGTCTCTAGGGGCTGTCTGGTAATTCATGTGTCTGCTGAGTCAGTCCAACAACAGTCCCCACCCCCACCTCTGCAGGGGTGATTTGCATTGGCTCAGACCCCAAGAGTCTATTTCTTTGCCACTCATGTTCCTCTGGCCATGCAGGGTGGTCTCCTGCTGGGACAGCTTGTTAACTTATGGTCTTGATGAAGGCACTCTGGGTCTCTGCAGGAAGAGATAGATTCAGCTGCAGCTACAGGATCTGGCTGGGTCTCTGGAAGATGAGACGGTTCTGTTGTAGCTGCAGGATCTGGCTGTATCCTCTGGGTAGCCGTGTCTTTGTCAAGCATGGAGCGAAATGCCCACTACTTTCGATGATGGTCTACAATTGCTGGCTTCACAATCATCTACTATTTCTTTGCTAGATGTCTTTGTGAGCTGCGGTGCTGGCAGCCCCAGCCCTGGCACAGCCTTCTGCTGGTCAAAACCACCATAATTCCCAGCCCTTTGTAGCACATTTTTACAAATGCTTTTCTCTCCAACAAAGTAAAGGTGATTTTTTTACACCTGATGCTTATCTTTTCATAAGGGAAGATGAGAAGAATAAGACTAATGAGGAAGAATTAATCTATTATACTTACCAAGTATAATTGAATGTTATTAATTTGGTACTTTTCTACTCATGTACCTGAAAAGTGAAGGAGTGATGTTCTTTTGTGTTTAAAATGTAAAGTATTCCTTTTTTTTTATTATCTCAGTATCTTGGCAAAATAAAATACAATAAAGGTTGTAAGTTATTCATTTGATATAATTTAGGTCTTCTTTCTTTTGAAATACTATTTATTTTAAAGGACCATGCTCAAAATGTAAAATTCCAATGGTTTACAATTTTATACTATAGTATTTCACAGTGCAATTAACATTTTTATTTCCTAACTTTATTAAATAGTTTTGTATAATTCACAATGACAGTTCTCATGGTATCATGAGTCAAAATTACTTGGGTTAGTAAAATTAATGATTGTATTGCCTCTACTTATAATGTAATGATAATTTATTAGAATTTTGTGAGTAGGATGGCTATGTGTAATTCCAGGTAACATGTATGTCACTTATTTTATATTAAATGTTAAGGTATTTTTCTAATTTTCTCTAATCCAGAATGTTCCATTGCTTTCAAATGTTGCATAAAACACACTGACAAACATATATTTATCTTTTATGGAATTTTAAAATTAGACATTATAATTGAATTATGCTATGCTTTGAATACAAAATGATGAACAAAACAAATGACTCCTGTCCTCATGAAGTGTAAAGTCTCTATTTGTTAAATTAAGAAATAAGTAATCTGCATCTTAAGTTTTTAGTTTTTATGTTGGCATGTTTTCCAAATAATACATGTTTCAGTCAAGAGTTTTTTCATATGGAAATATATTTTGACACATATTTATCATACAAAAGAAGCCAACTAAAGCTTATTGGAAGATGTAGGAATAAAAAGAAAATAAACAACTGTTATCCCCTCATTCAGGGGTTAAAAAGAATATATTTGTATTCTTTTTATGTATATAGGTGTTTATATAGTACAAGATGGAATCATGTTGTTTATTCTATTGATTAACCTGGATTTTTAGTAAATTGTCTTGTAACCTCAATATTTTATGGATATAAGAAGTTGTTCACTCAGATTACCATTGATTGTTAGACATTTAGTGTATTTTCTCAGTTTTTAGCTAGTATCAACAGCTACAATGAAAGTATTTGTACATGTTTCTGTGTCCTTATCCTATAATATTTTAAATTAAGTATTATAGTTTTAATTGCTGAGTTAAGGGTTTGGGTATTTTTAAGATTTTGATATAGTTCATTAAATAAGAATATTAATTGATCCAGAATGTTTAGCATTGAAGAATAAATAAATGAATGAATAAAAGTACTTCTCATTATAATTCAATAAGTACAAAAATTTCTTTTATTAGTTTGCAAAATTCTTTGATTGTTAGCAATTTAAATATAGTTAAAATAAAATTCATAAAATGTGCCTCTGGAAGCAGTTCTTTAGGCTTAAGTGACTGTCCAGTGTAGATCCCAGCCGGCCATAGCAATAAATGTTGTTTGAACATTCTTGACGTTGTGTGTTGCTGTTGTGCAGAAGTTTACTTCATGTGTGAGATGTGTCTTTTTGCACCTAAAAATGCCCTTTTTGGACTAGTTTGATGGCATTGAATTAATATTTGTAAATGTTCACTCTGACAGTCTCTAAGAATGTTTCCGAGGTTCAGTCTTGACTATGCATTTCTGCTTTTGAAGACATATGGAAGCCCTTCTTGCCAGTGTAGTCATTCTGTTGGACATAGCATTCTCCTAGCCCTCCCCTTATTTTTAAGCTTTTGTGTCATATTCTTTTTGTTAGTATAATTTAAACAAGTATATTTTTATTTTTTTAATTGAAATGAGCATTTTCAGCTTTTTGCTAGTTACATTTATAATGGAAACATTAAAGTTTTAGCAGAAGAGATTTAAATACAATAGGAAAATTATAATTTTGTAACTAGATAGGATTTTATAGTTGGTGAAGGCTTGCAGAGTAGAAAAAACACCGATGAATTGTGTTTGAATACAGTTAACATTGAGCAGCTGGGCACCCTTTGGCAAGACATTCAACTTCTCTGAGTGTCAGTTTTCTTACACATAAAATGAACCTAATGTCATTTGTTATTCAGGATCCTCCTATGGTTTAGAGAGCAGATAAATAAACCATTTGGTATAATGCTTAGCATAGAATAGGTGATGGATAAATGGAATTTTAAAAAATATTATAGCTTATTTTGCTCCAGATGACTTGTAGATTGTTTTATCCCTTATTTGCAATTGAGGAACCAAGGCATAGCTCCTTGTAGCAATTCTCAACCACTTACTTAACTAACAAATGTAAACTGACAGCTCCATATTTCCATTTCCAAACTATGCATTCTTTTAATTTTCTCTTCCACTTATTATTATGACAAACATAAGAAATAACTCTTTATTCTATATCATGAATTCTATATCTCTTCTGGTTTGCCCAGATGATTTAGAATTGGATTCCCCAAATACATGGGCACAAAATAGGCATTCAGCTGTCATATAAATTAATGTACTGCATTAATGAGATGTGTAGATGGATGGATGAGTTCAGTCTTGTAGAGAAGCAATTGTATGTTGAGACCATAATGCTGCCAAATATTTCTTCAGCTGTTAAGTGTGGTAATCAGAGTACCTACCTGTTAGCATTATAATAATTAGAAGATGTCAGATATGGAAAACATTTAGAAAAAATCCTGGTTCCTTAAGCATTAAGTAAATATTAATTATTAGTATGTGAATGATTTTAGAATGAAAAGCTTTAATATATGAAATTATAATTTAACCATGTATCCTTTATTATATAATCATGTAATTATTTTTAATAGACTTTATGATGCATGCTGATCTTTATTTTTTAATTTCTTCAATATATCTTTTAGGACTGAAAGAGTTGTCCCCACTCCCTTTAAATCTCAAACGATTGTACAAAGAGACACTAGAAATCGAACCCATTTTGATAATTATTTCCCCTGGTGCTGATCCTTCTCAGGAGCTTCAAGAACTTGCTAATGCTGAAAGAAGTGGCGAGTGTTATCACCAGGTGAGTGCAAATTTCCCTGATGTTTTTGCTCATATCATTGCTATTCCTGACACTCTATATCCTATTAGTTAAGTGGATATTCTTTGTTGTTGTGGAACAAGTAATGCCCTAAAAGATACCCATGTCCTTATCCTCAGAACTTGTGAGTATGTTATCATGCATGGCAAAAAGAGCTTTGCAGACACAACTATGTTGAGGATCTTGGGATGGGAAAATTAGCCTCAGTATACAGGTGGGCCCAATATAATCACAAATGTCTTCATAAAATCAAGACAGGAGAGAGTGAAGGTTACAAGATATGAAGAAGAAAGTAGAGGATACAAAGAAGAAGACATGTTATGTTATTGGCTTTGAAAATGGAGTAAGGTGCCACAGAGGAATGTAAATGATTCCTGGACACTAAGAAAACAAAGGACTTACAGCTTCCCAAAGTAAAACAAAAATATAGGACTACCTTGCAAATTTGAAATCAGTAAGACTTCTGACTTCCAGAAGTCTAAGAAAATAATTTAAGTCATTAATTTGTGGTAACTTGTTGGAGCAGCAATAGGAAACTGATACATTTGATTAATTTTTTAGATAACTTTTAAAATTTTACTTGGATGCTTTTACCAAAAAAAAAAAAAAAAAAAATCACAGTAATGTTTTCCTGCCATTTCTTGACCTGTAGTGAAAAACACATAAATACTTTGAATAAAATTTATCTAATACAATACTATTTTTTCTGTGATGTTCTTGCTTTTATTTGGATTATCTCTCATTTTTCAACTCAATTTGCATGTGAATTTGAAAATTTATTAGTTTACTTGCAATATGAGGCAAGTAAAATAAGATTTTTTCACTAGGAAAACAATAATTTAAAAACCCATGGGTTACAAAACTATGGGATATGTACACAATGGAATTTTACTGTGCCATAAAGAAGAACAAAATCATGTCATTTGCAGGGAAATGGATGAAACTGGAAAACATGTTAAGTGAGATTAGTCAGTCACAAAAAGTAAAAAATTAGATGTTCTCCCTAATATGCGGAAGCTAGGGAAAAAATGGGTCATAAGAAGGACTCTAGACAAAGAAGGAGAAACCTTAAATGAGCAAAGAGGGTGACTTAATTGAAGATGATGGGGGAGGGAAACACCCTAATGCATATGATGTACATTCACAAACATATCAAAGTCAATCCCTAAGCCAAATCACAAAGCCATGAGAAGAAGGGAGAGAGGAGGGAATGGGGCATGTATGCTTCTACCAGCTTGTACCTAACAAAGATGTATGATTACAATGCACCAATAAAAACAAAACAAAACAAAAAAAAACAATACTACATAGCAACCAAAAGTTGAAAAGTAAGAATTTCACAAGGAACAATATAAATAGAAATTACCAAAAAAGCTGTGCAGTTAGACTTAGTTGTACTGGTTTTTCACTGACTAACTTAGGGACTTACATTCAGTCATTGGTATAGTAGATTAGTGAGTTGTTTTAAGGGAAGAAACCCTTTTCTACAGATTCTACCTTTTAGCAGTATCTTTAGCAGGAAGGTTAAACTCTGCATATAAACTTTTAATTAGAAGAAGAAAATTAATTATTAGTATTAATTTGGCTTTTCTTCATTACTTAATATAGATGCCCAGTTAGGAAAATTTAGAAATTATATTATTGAATCTCTTACAAAGTTACCTTACAACATATAAGTAGATCTTTTCTATTCAAGTTTTTGTTTTGTTTTTGTAGGTTGCCATGGGTCAAGGTCAAGCTGATCTAGCAATTCAAATGCTAAAAGAATGTGCTAGAAATGGAGACTGGCTCTGTTTGAAGAACTTGCATCTTGTGGTATCTTGGCTGCCAGTTCTGGAAAAGGTAGACTCAGATAAATGTGTTACAAATAGTATCTACTATATTAATTCATTAATCTCTAAGGAGCATCATTAAAATAGCATGTTTATTTGTGATTTTTAAAAGTAGCATTTGATAACTCTAAAGAAAAGTATTTTCTTCTTAAATAAGTACATTTGTGCAGAATAAGATGGATCTTTTAATAGGTAGTTTATAAAAATTTGTATTTTGGAGGGCATATAAGGGAAACCAAGAAATCAATCAAGATTAACAGGAAAGCCAGGTGTGGTAGAGCATACCTGTAATTTCAGTACATGAGAGGCTAAAACTTGAGGATTTATAGGCTAATCTCAGCAACTTATCAAGACTCTGTTTCAAAATAAAAAAAAGAGCTGGGAGTTTAGCTGCAATCCCCAGTACTCCCATCACCAAAAAGAAAAAAATTGAGAGGGGAGCTTAGGAAGTTTTTACAGAAGAAAAGCAGGAGACACTTTAAAAGACTGTAAAAAATGTCTATTCCATTACTTTAAGCCCATGTTCTGTTATCTGTATGGGAAGGGGGTTCAGAGAAACCACAAAATTTTCTAGGGGCTAAGGAAGCTAGAATCTGGGGGCTAAATTAAAGCAGTCATTTCACTCAACCTGAATGGACAGGAGAAAAATAACTTTAACACAGAAAAAACGCTGAATAGATTTTATATGCAATCATGAATTTAAGTCTGTCATTTATTTAAAGAAGAGGTGGTTTGGGATAGAGATGACTCCAAAGAGAAGGTATTCCTTGAAGACTGAGTGGAATTTAGCTAAATGCAGCCAAAGAAAGGATATCATGGCTAATTATAGAAGTACATGTAGAGATATAATGCTGGAGATATGCATGCCTCCTTCAAGGAGTAAAGAGATGTTCTTGAGAGTAGCAGAAGGGCCAGATAGGGCAGTATGAGGGAAATGGAGTTAGATGACTTGGAAGGGTCTAGGTTATGGAATACTCTGAGAATCCTTTAGAGTTTGGAGACTTCATTCTGGGACTGAGAGAACCAGAGGAAGTCCTAGTAGGTGGTTAGTAATCAGTTAGTTGAATCAGTCTGACCGACTTAGTATACAGAATAACACCAAACAGAATAGAGTAGATTGAGAGCAGCCCTAGCCTTGCTGTAAAGTGTTGAAAAATGTGTGCAGTCCTAATAAACTGGAAGCTGTAGCATCTTGCACAACATTGATAACCAATAAATATTTGAGGTAATGACTGAGCAAATGAATTGATGGATCATGATGCTTCATTTCCTGTAATGAAAAGAGATAAACATTTTGGAACTGAGGTATATGTGAATATTCATATAATTCTATTATAATCTTCCATAAAATCACTAATGTATAAAAATATAAAATTCATGTTTGAATCATGTTTTAAAACATGAAGACCATTAAACACTTGAATCCTGCTTTCTGTTCTAAATAGCTGGTTGATAGCTATTACTCTATGAAAAATATAATAATAGTCAATACTTTGGAAGCAAATCTTAATTAGAACTTTTGGAAGGGTAAATTATATTCCAAGAGTTTTTAAAACTTATTATTTTTATTTTCTCTAAGAAAACTAGGATGAATTATTTGGATATAAATTTACAAATTCATTGTAAACCAAACAATATCATAAATGTAGTTTGTCTTACATTTTTAATTTTTAGATGTGCTAACTCAAGGAAACATTTTCATAAACTTAGCAGTATAAAATAATGAGGTGTCAATAGATTTTATCACTTAAAATTTTAAGCCAACACAATGTTTTCATGGCCATTATTTTGCCATTTTTTAGTTAACTAAATTTGACATTAATAATGAATATTAGCATGAGACATTGATTATGTTAAGATATTTTAGACTTTATTTTAAAGCTATTGGCTATTTTTTTAATTTGTTCAATCAATCTGCAGATTCATGCTGAGTTCAGAAAAAAAAAAACAGGAATTATGCTAAGTGTTGCTCATATCAGAATGAACATTGTTTAGAGGAGAGAGAGCTCATTAATAAATAAATGTATTTAGTATGATGAATACTACGGAAAAGAATGTACAAAATGGCATAGGTGATTAATTTTGTTTGGAACTGTGGTAGTGAATAGCTGTCAAAGATATCCCTCTGAAACATGCAATTTAAACTCTATTTTGACAGATGAGTAAGAATTTGTCAGGTTACAGAGAATAATGGACAGAGGAATATGATTAATAAAGAGAGTCATAAAAATCTGAGCAAATGACTAAAGCATACCATATGAATGGTACAGATAGATGAATTTATATGGCAAGTTTTGAATTTATGTTATAGGCCATGACGTACCACTAAAAATTGCCAATAAGGAAACTAATATCATTATGTAACTATGGAAGCAAGAATTGAACAGAACCTAAAGGCCTGAGAATGACTGTTAGTTCAGACATAAATTATAGGTACCACTTACTTTGTGCTTAGCACCTATCAGGCATGTTTTCAGTATTTTATGCAATCCTATGTGGAAGGTACTGTTATTGTCCTTACTTACAGATAGAGTAAGACTTAGAGCTCAAGGTCACATAGCAATTAAGTGGTAAAGTTTGGATTTCAGCCCAGTGTAACTGGCTCTAGGTCCAAGTTCTTTGTGTGTGTGTATTGAGGGGTGGGGTGCAGTACTGGGGGTTGATACCAGGGGCATTCAACCTCTGTGCAATACCTCCAGCCCCATTTTATTTTTTATCTTGAAGCATAATAATTATAGGCACCACTTACTTTGTACTTAGCACATATCAGAGTCTTGATAAGTTGCTAAGGGTCTCACTAAGTTGTTGAGATTGGCCTTAAACCTACAATCTTTCTGTATCAGCCTCCCAAGTATTAGGATTACAGGCATCGACCACCACACCCAGCCCAAGTTCTTATTCATTAATCTAAACTAATAATTGAGAAAATAGAAATTTAAGGAAACAGAGCATTGAAAAATATATCAGAATATCACAGAAAAAAATTAATAAGAAAAACTGAGTATTAATAGACTGATAAAAAGGAAATGTGTGTTAGCATGAATTTAAGTAGAGATTTTTTTTTTTAAACAAGGAATTGAATACTCTTCAACCTAAAGATACCTTTCGTCTTTGGCTCACTGCAGAAGTTCATCCCAACTTTACTCCTATCTTACTACAGTCAAGTTTGAAGATAACATATGAGGTAAAAAGATTTAAAATTCTGGTCACTAGCAGTAAGCTATAGATGCCTTCTAAAGCTTTTGAAGCAACCACCTATTATATTTAACACATAGAAACTTTCTTTTATATTTAGATGAAATATAATATGCATAAATAATAGCATAAGATATAAAAAGCTTTAAATGTTTTTTTACAAACTTTATTTCACATCATCGATAGGTTTTTGGTCTTACTGTTGTAAAAAAAAATCAACACAACACTTAACCATTTTAACCATTTTTAAGTGTACTGTAGTACAGTAGTATTGACTATGTGTACCCTGGTGAACACAGATCTCTAGAACATTTCATCCTGTAAAACTGAGACCTTATATTCATTTCCTCTTCTCTCCAACCTTTGGCTACCATCACTGTACTTTGTTTCTGAGAGTTTGACTACTGTAGTTATCTCATTTAGTAGAATCATGCAGTATTTGTCTTTTTGTAACTGCTTATTTCAAAAATACTTAGCGTAATATTCTCAATGTTCATCCATGTCTTGACAGATGACAGCATTTCGTTTTTGTTACTGAATAATATTCCATTGTGTGTGTGTGTGTGTGTGTGTGTGTGTGTGTGTGTGTCTGTGTATTTTCTTATCCATTCATTTGTCAATGAACTTTCAGGTCTTCTACTTCTTGATTATTATGAATAATACAATGAACAAATGAACCTAGATGAGCATATATCTCTCCATGATTGTTTTCAACTATTTTCAATATATACCTAGAATTGGAATTTCTGGATCATATGCTAATTCTATTTC
>PVLC010042402.1:0-12483 GCA_004027655.1 Graphiurus murinus
CTACTTGGAGCAGATGTTAATTTGCAATGCAGAAGCCTCCATTCGTCCATGATTTTCCATTATCCCTATAATTGCCCCCACATACAAGGCTCGATAAAGTTATAAAGCTGTCCTTTGGGAACTCCGAGTCAATAACAGGATTATTGATTAGGTGGCGAGATGGTCTCCCGGCACTCTCCAAGCAAGGCGGCCGATTTGGCTGCTCATTAGGAGGACTCGCTGGGGAATCATGGGTAGGGGGTCCTCCCTGCAATGGCCACCTCTGTCCCGCGTCTTGGGTCTTCTTGAAGCTGCAGGCTGGGGAGGGACGGCGGCAGCAGAGAGCATGTGTTTACTGAAGACAAGATGGGAGCCAGGGGACTTTTCCAGGCACCTGTAGACTCCCTGAGGGCCACTCCAGTTTTTGCTCAGTGAAGACCAGGATCCTGGTTGGAGCCCAGCTCCTCGGCTTCCTAGCTGTGTGGCCTCGGTGAGCGACTTTACCTGTACAAACCTCAGTGCCTTGTATGCAAAGTCGAGGTCGTAACGACGCCTTTGCCTGTAGCCCAGCGAGGCTGCGAGGATTGAAGGGAATACAGTGCCTCCTGTTGATGCTGACTCGGTGAAAATCCATGTGAACACCCAGGTTTCCTGATGGCAGAGGTCAGGAGCTGACATTGTCACTGACACTTGCTGAGCACTTCCAGGATGCAGGCACTGTGATAGGCACCAAGGAAACAAAGCCAAATCCCAACAACATATGACCCTGCCCTCAGGAAACCCCCAGCATACCGGTCACAGCACGGAAGCAGGTCCTGGCAAGTCTGCTGGGTGCCTGGTCAAGATAGGGCCAGGACAGGGAGCTGAGGAGGTGGCAGAGGGGAGACCTTAGGCCACTAGGAGGGGTAACGAGAGTATATTAAGTGCCTACTACTTTATTATCATGATAATGATGATGGTGATGGTGATGGTGATGGTGATGGTGATGGTGGTGGTGGTGATGATGGCGGTGGTGATGATTACCACCTCCATTTCACAGATACTAGAATGATGTCCCTGAGAGGTTAGGACAAGAATAGAGTCGGGCTTTGAGTTAGGGTAGCCCCTGGCTTGCCTGGGACCTTAATTGTTAAAACCAGAACAAGCTGGCCGCCCTGCCCTGAGCCACGGCACGGGCCTGCCACTGAAGCACGAGACAGGCTGTTTCTGCTGATCAAAGCCAGAGCTGGGGGTCTCTGCTCTCCAGGGAGGCTCAGGCTGATCTCAGAGCTTCTGCCGATCTGTAGTCACTGGGGTACCTGATGCCCATATCCAGCCCTCAGACGTTCTCCCCTGTGTTAGCTCTCTGGATCACCACCGCTGGGGCAAGATAGGGGGGGCGGGTGCTGTAGGCGGCGGTTATGGAAAAATAGGGGAGGGGTATCTTGCTCAGTGACACATGGGTGGACTGGGTAGAATGTATATATATATGGGATTTAACCCAGAGGCATTCCACCTCTGAGCTACACCCCCAGTCCTTTTTTTTTTTTTTTTTGCGGTACTGGGAATTGAACTCAGGGGCATTCTACCTCGGAGCTATACCCCCAGCCCTATTTTTTTATTCTTTTATTTTGAAACCGAGTCTCACAAAGTTGCAGAGTGCCTCACTAGGTAGCTGAGGCTGGCCAGGAACCCGGATCCTCCGGTCTCAACCTCCCGAATGCTGGGATTACAAGCGTGCGCCACCACGCCCGGCTCCCAGTCCTTTTTTAAAATTTATTTTGAAGCAGGGTCTCACTAAGTTGCTGAGGGCCTTACTCAGTGGCTGAACCTGAGATCCTCCTGTCTCAGCCTCCCAAGTACTAGGATGACTGGCATGTGTCACCATGCCCGGCTGGGGATGGCTCTTGAAGAAACGCTGGCCTGTTCTAAACCAGAGCAATTTATTCACCCCTTGGGAATCTCAGTTTCCTCGGCTATAAAAAGGAGCTAGTCCTAACTCGGCGGGGGCGAGAGCAGGGTTCCTCAAGACAATACAGGCAAGGGTGTCTTCTTGCCCTCGTACTCAGCAGAACCCTGACCTTCCTTCTGGATCCGCCAGGGTTCCCTCTCATGCCCCAGTGTTGAAGTGGGTCCGATGTCTTCTTGGTGGATAGAGAGTTAATGGAAGCCCTCAAACTCTGGGCTTATTATCATGCTAAGGAGACAATGGCATCCTAGCAGAAATGACAAGGGCAATTCTTGAGAGGCAGCTGGACCCTGGTGCTCCTTCTTCAGAGTCCTCGCTGGGCGATGCTGGCAGAAACAGCCATTAGCAAAGGCTGCCTCTCCCCACGGCACATGCGGGGTTAAGCCTCTCTGCCCACCAAGGCTCCTGCTCCTCCCACTCCTGGTATTCTTTCTCTGGCTCACACTCACCCCCACCCAGGCCTGCTTTCTCTTCTAGTGCAAGTTTAATAAGCCAATATCAAAACCATCTAGGCCTGGAGCTTTCAAAGATTTAAGACTTTTAAATGTGAAGCACCTCATTATATCTGACTATTTTCAATAAAAAAAGACCCGATAAGCCATTGATATGACACCGGTTATCAGTGGGATTTGTTTGACGTCGATTTGAAATGTGCACTGCTTGCTTTTTGGGGTAATGGAATCACACACTTAGGACCCGCACGGTGCAAGTAGATCGCTTTTCAAGTAAGAACATTAAAATGGAGAGAGACCTTGTTTAGGGGGTTTATAAAAATAAAGCGCTATTGTACAGTATGACATATAGCAGAACCTACATGGACAATTGACTTCCTTCCTATTAATCAGCTACAATGTTTACCTTCTTATGCCAACCATTTCCAAACCATTAAAACTAAGAGGATTAGCATCGTGTTTCTACCAAGGTGTACTTTTATTTCAGCAAATACTACTTTCTCTGTCGGAGGAGATTAAAGGTCTGAAAGAAGTGATTTCTTTATCTGGCATACTGTGTCACACAGGTTAAAAAAAAAATCTGGTTAAGAGAATATAGCGTCCTTGTCCTCTGAAAGCCAATTGCAAAAGAAAAAAAAAAAGAGTTAAATTTCAGGACAAACAACATAAATTGTGACGAATAATCCAGTGTCAGGACTGAGTATTTCTTGCCTGGTAAATAGTGTTTATAAAGGTATCATTTAGGATCCAGTAGAGACCTGATTACCTTCCTCCTGAATAGGATTCTTTAGCCATATGATTCTAATGGAGCTTTAAAAAACAGGTGAGCGCTAGAGTCTTAAGTAGGATGAGTTATGCTTATGTGAACTTGCCTATCTGTGGAATTCCTGAGACGTTTCAAGACTTAATTGCGTTCTACCTTATTTTTTAAATGTGTGAATTTTAAAAATAAAGACAACTTGCGAAAACTACCATTTTTTTTTTCATGCTCCCTCAAAAGCACACTGTCAAGTTATTCTGTCTGGAGTTGTTGATACACAGCTCACAGCTGTCTTGAAGTGGTTTGCAAGGTGCAAGCTCTGGACCAGCAGCGTGAACATCCTCTGGGACTTTATCAGAAATGCAAAATCCCAAGCCCCACCCTGGAGCTGCAGAATCAGAAACTCTGGGGCCCCGTTGTCCTTCCTCTGACTCTGGAAACTAAGAACCACTGTTCGTGCCCTCTCAAAACTCCTATATTGAAACCTTAATCCCTAATGTGACGAACTGCAGAGATAGGGCCATTATTAGTAGTAGTAGTAGTACATTATTATTATTATTATTATTATTATTATTATTATTATTATTATTTAGTGGTGTGTGTGGGGGGGTATATGTTACTGGAGATTGAACTCAGGGGCATTCTACCTCCAAGCTACATTCCAACCCCTTTTTAATTTTTGTTTTTAAATTTTGGAAACAAGGTCTCCCTATGTTGCTGAGGTTCTCACTAATTTGCTGAGGCTGCCCTCAAAATCTGCAATCCTCCTGTCTCAGCCTCCCAAGTACTAGGATGACAGATGTACACCCCCAAGCCCAGTCGAGACAGGGCCTTTAGAGAGGTAGCCAAGGTTAAATGATGCATATAGATGGGGGCCTTGACCCAGTGGGACTGTTGTCCTTACAAGAAGAGAAAGGCAGCAAGAATGTATACACTGGGAAAAGGCCGAGTGAGAACACAGCAAGGAGATGGCTGTCTGTAAGCCAAGCCAAGGACAGCGATCTCTGAAGAAGCCAACCTGCCAGCACCTTCAGCCTGGACCTGCAGCCTCCGAACCAAACAATAATAAATAAATGTCTATTGTTTAAGCCACTCAGACTCAGACTCTGGTATTTTATTATGGCAGCCCTAAAAAAATCTTTTACTTACTGAAAGAAAAAAAAAAAAAAAACAGGCAATCTAGAATTATTTACCCAACAAATACAGTTTTCAAAGTTTAAGTCAAAATAAGCCAGACCTGGTGGTGCAGGTCTATAATCCCAGTACTTGGGAGGCTGAGACAGGAGGATCTCAGGTTTAAGGGCAGCCTTAGCAAGACCCTGTTTCAAAATAAAAAGGGCTGGGGGTATAGCTGAGAAGAAGAATGTTCTGGGGTTCAATCTCCAATAGCAAAAAAAAGTTTTTTAAATCAAAATAAACTTTTGAAAACATATAAAAATCAAAAGAACTAATCATCAGTAAATGTGAACTTCAAGAAATATTTAAGGAAACTTTAAATAAGTCTACACTAGCAGATAAATACTTTTTTTTTTTTTTTTTTTTTTTGCAGTACTGGGGATTGAACTCAGGGGCATTCTACCTTCAAGCTATACCCCCAGCCCTATTTTTTATTCTTTATTTTGAAACCAGGTCTCACTAAGTTGCGGAGTGCCTCACTAGGTAGCTGAGGCTCGTTGCGAACCCGGATCCTCTGGTCTCAGCCTCCCAAATGCTGGGATTGCAAGCATGCGCCACCACGCCCGGCGATAAATACTTTTTTCTATTTAAAAATCTTTAAAAGATAATCAACTGTATAAAGTAAAAATTATAGCAGTGTATTCTGGGGTATATAAAATATCTAGAAGTAATATGCTTGACAGAATAAAAGCTTAAAAGAGAGAACCAAAAATACAATGTTGTAAAGTCCTTATATACAATGTGGTATGCAACTGCTTAAAAATAGAATGTGATACATTAACATGTATACTAGAAACCTTAAATCACTCACTGAAATAACAGAACACCAAGTCATAGCTAATAAGCCAAAAAGAAGCTATGATACAATCACCAAAAAGCAGTTTATTCAAACAAGACAGAAAAAGAAGAAAAAAGAAATGAAAAACAAATGTGGAAAAAACAGATAGAAAAATCCAATCATACCAATAATCACACTAGCATACAATGATCTAAATACCTCCAAGTAAAAGGCAAACATTGTCAGATTGGATTTAAAAACAAGACCCAACTATATGCTGCTTACACACTTTTAAGTAGTCCATGGGTCACATAAAATATAAAAGAGGAAATTAAAGCACATTTTGCTATAAATCAAAATAGAATATAACAAAATTTGTGGGATACAACCAAAGCAGTACTTAGAAGAATTTTATAGCATTAAATGTCTATATTAGATAAATAGATGAATAAATTACTTCAGATTCCACATTAAGAAAATGAAAAGAGAAGAGGAAAATAAACTCATAGCACGCAAAAGGAAGGAAATAATAAGATCAAATCAGAAACCAGTGAAGATGAATACAAAATACCAAGCATAAAATTAATGAAACCAAAAGCTGGTTTTCTGGAGAGAGCAATAAAATAGCAAACTCCTACCAGATTAATCTGGAACAAAAAGGGAGAAGATAGAAGTTAAAAATATAAGAGATGAAAAAGGCAATATTGCTAAACATAATATAGATATTTAAATGATAATTAAGGAATATTATGAGAACTCTAAAACAAATACATTCAATAGCTTATATGAAATATAAAAGTTTCTTATAAGACAGAAACTACCATATCTCACTCAGGACAAAATATAAAACTTGAGTAGTTTCACACATATGAAAAAACTTGAATTTCTAGTTTAAAATCTTCCACAGAGAAAACTCCAGGATCACTGGTGAATTCTACCAACACTTGGGGAAAAAAGAATACCAATTCTGTATTATCTAATTCAGAAATTTGAAGAGGGAGTAATACAGTAGTACTTTTAAAATCATTTTATAAGGCAAGCACTACTTTGGTACTAAAACAAGACAAAAACATTACAAGGAGAGAGAACTGCAGAGTATTCCCCATGGTCATAGATGCAAACATTATTAACAAATTTAGCAAATCAAAGGCAGTTGTGTATATAAATGAATACATATATTAAAAATACATCATGACCAAGTAAGGTTTATCCTAGGAATTCAGGCTTGTATTAACATTCAAAAATCAAATACTAGAGTGCACTATATTCATAGACTAAAAAAGAGGGATGATATGATCATCTCATTGCATATAGCCAAAACATTGGACAAAATCCAACATCTATTCCAGCTAAAAACACTTTACAAACTAGGAATAGAAGAGAATTTTATTTACATTTTAAGGGGTACCCACACAAAACCTACTGCTAACATCAAAAGTAATGGTGAAGGCCTGATACTTTTCCTAAGACTGTGAGCAGGCCAAGGATGAGCACGCTCACCACTTCTAGTCAATGTTTTTTGGAAGGTCCGAGTCAGGCAATGAGGCAGGAGAAAGAAATGAAAGGGACCCAAAATGAAAACAGAGCTGTGGAACTGCCTCTATTCACAGATGACATGATTATCTTCATGAAAAGTCAGATGGAACCTGTGAAACGCTAGTAGACTCAATAAGTGATTTTAGCAAAGTTATAGGATACAAGATCAAATCATAAAACTTAGTTGTATTTCTATAATTAAGCAACAAACAATTGGAAATTGAAAAAAATTATTATCATTTACCTATGGCACAAAACCATGAAATGTTTAGAGGTAAATCTGGTAAAATATTACAAAACCTGCACACAGAAAACATTGCTGAGTGAAACTGAAGGAAACCAAAGTAGGAGCTGAAACAGATTATTTAATGCATATGCCAAATTGATGCATAGGTTCAGTGTAATCAAAATCCCAGTAGGATGGTTATATTGAAAAGACAATTGTAAGATTCATACGGAATGCAAAGAGCTGAGAGTAGCCAAGCAACTTTAAATAAGATCAGAGTTGGAGAATTTGCATTTCCCAGCTTCAAGGCATGTTATAAAGCCGTAATAACTAAAATAATGTAATACTGGTCAAGATAGACAAGCTGATGAACCGATTGGGAACCCAGAAATACACCCACACAAAGATTCATTTCCAACAGAGGAGCAAAGACAATTGATCGGAGAAAAGGTAGTCTTTTAAACAAACAATGCTGGAACAATTGGATCACCTATGCAAAAGTGACCTTTGATTTATATATCTCACTGTACAAAATTTAATTCAAGTAAAATATCATAGAGCTAAATGTAAACCCTGAAATTATAGAATTTTGAGAAGAAAATACAGGAGAAACTTTTGTGACCTTGAGTTTGACAAATATTTCTGAGATAGAACACAATATGCATTCCTATATTGGGCTGCATTGACATGAAGAATGCCAGTTCTTTCAAAGGCACTGAAATGATAACCCATGGCCTTCCATAGCATGTTTTTCAAATCACATACCTGATGAAGGAGTTGAAGCCATTATACATAAAACTAAGAAAATTTATAATTAGAACATCACCCAACTTAAAAGACCTGCAAAAGATTTTAGAAAATAATTCGTCAAAGACGCATCATTAGTCATGAGGGCAACATAAATTAAAAATACAGTGAAATCTGGCAAGGATACAGAGCCAACATACACGGGGATAGGAATGGAGAGGGTACAACCACTTGGGGAGAGTTTGGTGGTTTCTTTAAAAGTTAAACGTTTACTTTCCTTGAGATCCGCATATGCCACTCCTGGGTATTTACCCGAGAGAAACTCAAGTCTGTGTCCCTACAAAAGTTGGCATGTGAATATTGACAGTGCCTTTATTTGTAATTGCTCAAAACTGGAAACAATCCAAATGTTCACCACCACATAAAGGCTTCAGCAAATTGTGGTATACTTGCATAATGGAATACTTGTCAGCAATTTAAAGGATTGAACTGGTCATATGTTCAACAATGCGGATGGGTTCTCAACATAATTACGCTCGACAAATAAGCAAAAACAACACAAATAAGAGCACTGCTGTATGATTCCAAATGGAATCCTAGAAAATAAACATTATAGTCACAGAAAGTGGATCCGTTTGTTGCCTGTGGCCGAGGGGTGGGGTTTGGGAAAGAGCAGAAGGAAGACACAGGGAAGGGGTGGAGTAGAGTTTGGGGGGTAATTCACATATTTAATATCTTGATGGTGATGGTAGATTTCACAGGTGAATGCATACCTTACACTTTCTCAGTTGCACACTTGAAATACGTATGGTTTATTATGTATCAATTACGCCTCCATAAAGCTTTTAAGGGAAATTCTGCAAAAAGATTTATAACAAAAACACTATCCAGTAGTTTTTGGTCTGGATATGCAATTATTAAATTTTTAATTTACAGTTACATGCCACATGGCTCCACAGGGGTTTTAAAATATTCCCCAGGAACAGGATATTTCTGTGGCTTCCTTTCTGTTTTCTCTGATAAATAGCATGGAAGTGTACATCTCTGATCAAAAAGCTTTTCTTTTGCATTCTCTATTACTTTCTTGGGATTCATTCCCATAACTGAGACTATTGATTTAATGGATGAATGTTTTCAGATATTGCTAAATTGCTTTTCAGAAGAAAAGGCTGGGACAGTTTCTACTGTCCTATTTCTCTGGTATATATTCCTAAGCACAGAATTATCATTTCAAAATGTTAACTTGATATGTGAAAATTTATTTTTTGATGTTTTAGTTTTTATTAATTTGACTGTTTTAGTAACTTTGCATACCTTCTTCAAAGTGGTTACTATTCATTTGCATTTTGGAGAGGGTAATTTTCTTTTCTTCCCAACGGCTCATTAAGATCATGATGATTTCTTGTCAATTTGAATGATTCACAATATATTAAATCTAATAGCCTTTTGCCATCTTTTAGGAATCTTTTCTTACGCATTTTTGGTTTGGTTCTGTTTGCCCTACAGAAATCTTACTTCGCTTCGAAGTTGAATCTCTCAATCTTTTCCCCTTATTTTTCCTCATCAAATTGAAACTTGGAAATACCTCTCCGCATAAAAATGTTGATAAATGTTTATTGCCATTCCAGTTCATTTTTTATGATGTTTTTATGTTTGGAAATAGAGTCTCCTGGAAAAGCTCATGTATTGTTGATATAAAAATGTTGAGAGGTGAAATAATTGAATCGGGGCTAATCTCATCAGTGAATAAATCCATTGATGGAGTAAAAATTTGGATGGACTTACTGGGTAGTAACAGGCAGGTAGATGTGGCTGAAAGAGATATGTCACTGGGGTGTGGCCTTGGGGGCTATTTCTGTCTTATTCTTATTCTTATTCTTATTCTTATTCTTATTCTTATTCTTCTCTCTCTCTCTCTTCTCCTTTTCCTCCTCCTTCTTCTTTTCTCTCTCTCAATCTCTCTTTCTCCTTCTCTCTTCTCTCCTCCTCTCTCTCTCCTTCTCCTTCTCTCTCCCTCTCTCTCTTTCTCCTCACTATCTCTCTTCTCTTTCTCTTTCTCTCTCTCCCTCTCCCTCTCCCTCTCCTTCTCTTCTCTTCTCTTCTCTTCTCTTCTCTTCTCTTCTCTTCTCTTCTCTTCTCTTCTCTTCTCTCTCTCTCTCTCTCTCTCTCTCTCTCTCTCTCTCTCTCTCTCTCTCTCTCCTTCCTGGCTGTCATGAGCAGTTTTCCTCTGCTACACTCTGCTGCCATGATGTCTCTGCCTTAGAGTCAACTGACTATGGACTGAACCCCGAAACCCTGAGCCAAAAAAACTTTTTCTCCTCTCAGTTGTTCTCGTCAGCTAGTGTGGTCATAGCAATGAGGAGGTTGACTAAAATAGATGTTACAATAACACACTTAACTCTTTAATTCTCCTGGAATTTATGTAAGTCTTGGAACATAGATAGATAGATAGATAGATAGATAGATAGATAGATAGAGAGATATATTTCATATTGATTTTCCCACCCCCAACACATACACCATCTGCCCAGTTGCATTTCTGCAGAATTCCTGAAGGATGGGAGGGAATCCTGAGTTCTTTCAGGGTGAAGGACAAGAAAGTAGGTGGTGGGGAGGACCATCAGGAGAAGAAACTTAGCTGCACAAAGGTGTGCCAGGTAGAGGGGAGGGGCCACTCACTTGAGCATGTTCATGAGATCTTTTCTTTGAACTTATATTGCAGAAGAAAGCTTTCATGCTCTTTAGAGAAAGAAAGTGAGAGTAATTCAAGGCAAGTAAGACATTGCCCTTTGGGGGTGCTGATCTGCTTAGAAAGGACACTGGCATAATAATAACCAAAACTTCACCCTTCTCAGTCAAGGTCCCTGCAGGGGGTTATGTGGAAGCTCCCTTTCTGCTTGACAGGCTGATTTTTCTATTAACATGATTAAAAATAGTCTAACCACCATTTCAGTCAGCCAAGCTGAACCTACAGAAGGAAGAAATTAAAATACTTCTACAGATTTTGTAGTAACCCTTTCTTTGGGGTTTTGAAGGGTGGCTGATTCTTCCCAAGCTCAGATCTTGGCAGAGGACTGAAAACTTAGGTGTCAAAAACCAGAAGGCTTTCCATCCATCTGTCAGAGCACACCACTCCACGAGTTGATAACTCACACCACCAATGTCCTATGCACTTACAAACTGAAAGTTTTAATAGGTGATCCCTTCAAACATAAAATAGAACTAAGGAAAGCACCTGGCCCCAGCCTGCGGGAAACATGGGCTGCCAACTCCTCAGGCTTTCCCTCTGTGGAGTCTAACTAGTAGGAGGCAGACCCAAGGCCAGAGGGCACCCAAGTGTCCAAATTACCAACAGTGCCGTAACAGGCACCCCGAAGAGGATGGCTCCCAAGCCAGGTGTGGTGGCACGCACCTGTAATCCCAGTACTTGGGAGGCTGAGACAGGATGATCACAGGTTCAAGGCCAGCCTCCACAACTTAGTAAGATACTTAGCAACCTAGTGAGACTCTGCTTCAAAAACACAAAAGTTAAAAAAAAAAATAGGGCTGGGGCTGTAGCTCAGAGGTAGAATGCCCCTGGTTTCGATCCCTAGTACCCGAAAACAAAATAAAACAAAACAGGGAGGCACCCAGACACAGGTATCCAGATTTCTGTTGCGTGGCCCAGCCCTGGATCCAACTCCATGCTCCAGTCTCCTCCCTTCCATCCTTCTCATCTTCCATGCCTCGCTTGCTCGGCTTCAGACCAAAGGTGCCTGCATCCTCCTCGACGCCCACCCCGCCCCGTGCCTGCTCTGCCCAGTCCCTGCTCGAGTCCTGTCCTCTCCTCTTCCTAAACATCTCCAATCTGGCCTCACTTGACTGCACTCAACTGGGCCACGGCAACAGCCTCCAACTGGTCTACCCTCTCCCCGCTGCCCCTTCCCAATCTGAAGCCCAGCCTGCAGTGAGGACAGTCTCTTGGAATTGTAAATACAATCATATCATTGCGGCTGAAAATGTTGAAATGGCTTCAGAGGATAAAGCCAAAACTCCTCGACTACCTGGTTCTTTTTCCTCCCACCTCTCTCTCTCCCCCTCCTCTTCCTCCTCTTCTTCCTTTCCCCTTCCTCCTACCTCTTCCTCTTTTTTTTCTTCTTTGTACTGGGCATTCTACCTCTAAGCTACACCCCCAGCCCTATTCAATTTTTTATTTGAAAACAGGGTCTCACCAAGTTGCTGAGGCTGGCCTTAAACCTGCGATCCTCCTGTCTTAGCCTCGGAAGTACTTGGATTACAGATGTGCGCCACCACGCCAGACTTCCTGCCTTTTCTTGCACCACCCCCTCCTCTCCACTCTCCCTTGGCCTCCTCACATGCGTTGTCTCTGCCCCAGGACCTTTACACAGCTGACTCCTCCTAGCTAGAATGCTCTGCCTTCCTCCTTTTTCCTGCTTACATCCTACTCTGCCTCAGCTTCCGCTCAGTGTCGACCCCACCAGGAAGCCCCCTCTCTCTTCCCCTCTGCAATGACTAGCCCAGTGACTTGTGTCCGTATTTCTGATGTGTCTTTCCACTCCAAGTCCCATGAGGGCAGGCATCAAATCTGTTTTATTTTTTTAAATTTTTTGTGGTACTAGGGATTAAACTCAGGGGCATTCTACCCCCGAGCTACACCCTCAGTCCTATTTTTTATTCTTTAATTTGAAACAGGGTCTCACTAAGTTGCAGAGGGCCTCACTAAGTAGCTGAGGCTGGCCACAAACCCGGACCCTCCTTTCTCAGCCTCCCAAGTCCTGGGATTACAAGCATGTGCCACCACACTGGGCTAAATTTTATTTTATTTTTTTGCTCACAGCTGTGTCCCCAGCATCTAGCACATTGGACAAAACATAGTAATGA
>PVLC010042403.1:0-12961 GCA_004027655.1 Graphiurus murinus
TGTAATCCCAGCATTCGGGAGGCTGAGACCGGAGGATCCGGGTTCGCGGCCAGCCTCAGCTACCTAGTGAGGCACTCTGCAACTAAGTGAGACTCGGTTTCAAAATAAAGAATAAAAAAATATAGGACTGGGGGTGTAGCTCAGAGGTAGAATGCCCCTGAGTTCAATCCCTAGTACCGCAAAAAAAAAAAAAAAAAAAGGGTACTGGGGGTAGCAGTTTTCAGCAGTCTTCAGAAGTAGATTCTGAGGCAGAAAAAGGTCGCATTTATTTATTGTCATTTGTTGCTTTTATAACTCAGAGCAAGCAGCATGGTTTATGACAGCACAGAGAAGAGAAACTGCATGGAACAATGTATCGTATTAGTAGGGAAATAGATAGGAGTCTTTAAGCATTATAAGGAATGGAATGGTCCAATCTATAAGCTCCCTTATCCCAGCTCCTTCCCCCACGTTGTGACATGAAGGCACAGGAGCTTATTCTGCCCCATAGCCAGAACAAAAGCCCTAAAGCCTCACTTTCTAGGATTTGAACATTTCTCACTGGGGAGCCAACCATTTTATTCTTTGTGTTTCCAAGAAGGATGATGGCTTAATCAACATTCTCATAGTTATAATCCAAAACAACCGACCACATAATTTAGAAGAAATATCTATTTTCTCACAGTGTTTGGAGATTCTGAGTCCAGTCCATGTGAGGCCAGGGTCTGTGGATCTCAGGATATGGTAGTGGGAGGCAGAGAGAGGAAGAGAGAAAGGCTTTGCCCTCACATCTTGGAAGCAGGAAACAAGAGAACAAGCAAGCAAAAGGATCCAAAGACAAAAGCACAACCCCTCAGGCCACACGTCCAGGGACCTATCTTCTCCAGTCATATCCCCATTAGCCTACGTTACCACCCAGTAAATCCATTATGGTGGATTTATCTATAATGATAGTCACCCTCATGGCTTAATTATATCCAATCTAAACACTAAAACATGAACTCTTCGGGGTACCTTATGTATGTAACTATAACAAGTGATTCTAGCAAACAATCTCCCATCTTTCTTTATTTTATTTTATTATTTATTTATGTATTTATTTATGTATTTATTTATTGTGGTACTGGGGATTGAACTCAGAGGCATTCTACCTCTGAGCTACACCCCCAGTCTTATTTTTTACTTTTTATTTTGAAACAGGGTCTCACTAAGTTGCAGAGGGCCTCACTAAGTAGCTGAGTAGCTGAGGCTGGACACGAACGCCGATTCTCTGGTCTCAGCCTCCCAAGTACTGGGATTACAAGCATGTGCCACCATGCCCAACTCCATCTTCCTTTATTTTATATCAAGATATCCAACATGATGTTAAAGCAAGCATCATTTGCTCTGCCTCGCTATCTCACTTTTCCTATCCGAACCATCCTACCCTATACATTGGCAGAGCTTTCAAACTGACATAGCAAGTACTGTGCTCAGAGAGGCCACATTTCTGACTACTTGAGTAAAAAGGATATGTGGATTTCCTGTGGGTCCACAGATGCCATGGATGGTGGTTTAGACATAGCCATCATGCAACCTGAGAGGGATCCAGAGCCAGTCACACCTACTGGGTCAAAGAGTGGGGACAGAATGTGAAGAACCTCACAGAAGAGGCACTAACACAACACACACTCGAAACTAAAGCAAAAACTGTATAGAAAAAAATAATTGTATGCAAACACATTTTCTTCAAGTGTTTTTGTATACATTTTAAGAGTAATTCTACATATATCCCAATGCATGCATTTGTATTCATTTTAAGAGCAAAATGAGCTTAATATCTGCACATAACTCAGTGGAGACTCAGTCAAGCTTATGCCAAACACCATTGTATTCATAATGCCAAAGGTTTTGAAGAATGACATCCATTTTTCTGGAACAGCTATGTGAGAAAATAACCAAACATCTTTTAAAAAGCCAGGCATCATGCTAGCTGTTGGGATGTAAAAACAATTGCCACTTTCTCAAGAAGTTCCTAGCAGAAGAAGCTGGCATGTCAGGAATAACAATCTATAATCCAACATGAAGGAGTCATGGTACATGAACCATCTTCTCTAACCCCTATGTCTCCACCCTCAAATTCCCATCTCTAGCTCTGCATTTACACTTGTACTCCAGGCAGTAACACCAGCAGTTCTGCTATAAAACAATGTCCCTATCCTGAAAATCATTCTATGAGTTCTGTCTCCATGTCATCCTGAGTCACTTCGAAAGCTGCTGACGGTGCAGTCACTTCATTAAACCTTCATGTCACAGTGTCCGATCAGAGGAGCATAATAAAGGAGTTAGGGGAAGAATGCACTCCTTGGGTTTCCTAGAAATAACGGCCAATTGTTAATTGAATGAGTTACCAGTAGACACAAAATTTCCAAAGCTAGTATTTGCATAATGTCTTTCCTCTAATGTAGTTCATGGGTGCACTTTAATTATGTCTTATGTGAGGAGGGGTAGATTTCTCAGTTCCCTGAGGTGTGCTGGACCTTATACAAATCTTGAAGTGGCCTCTCTGCTTCACGATAGCAGGGACATGCCAGCATCATCTCCCTCCATCCCTTGAGGCTCGCATAGAACAATTTCAGTCAACGTGTGTAAATGCGTACAAAACAAAGCCAGATGGTGATTTCCCAAAAAGATTTCTCCCCCTGGAAATTAGTCAAAGCAGCTGTGTGAAATAACTGATATTAGTCACAATTACTGACTTTTTGGACTCATTATTAAATTCTTTGCACATAAAAGGTATTTAGTGAATAGGTATTCTTTTTTTGTCTATTCAGGTCTTCTGTCTCTTTTCACATCTATCAATACCTCTAGATGGATCGTTATTGCCACGTAATATAGAGGTATACTATATGTAGATCACACTGTGTAGACTATATGATACATTCCTTAGCAAATATACATTTTAAATTATTTAAAGTCATTTATTTTTTTTTCTTCAAATTGTACTGTGCTAGCTGCATGAAAGTCTACATTATCACTCCATTTCTGATTATAGCTAGCTGTGTGACATTAGATAAATAACTTGACTGTTTTGACTGTAATTTCTTCAACTGCGAAAAAAGGAAGAAAAATAGGATCATTTTTTTTCAAGTTTCACTTACACTTTAAGATTGTATGCCATTTAAGACTAACTGAGCACCCAGTACTTTAGTGCCTATTTTCTAATCTTAACCACGATTGCATTTCTTCTCTGATACTTTCCCCAGATTTTCTCACTCACTTTACATCAGATGGACCAGAAAAAGAATATAGACCTCCTCTCGTCATTTGAAAAGGGTTAGCCAAATACAAAAGTATTGCTTTGTGCTTTCTAAGGATGTTGTCTTTCTCTTGGATATTCTATAATAGGATTGTTTGCTGGGCTGTGTTGCTGTAATAGACCTGTCATCCCAGAATTTACTTACGCCTAACAGGACCTATTTTATATTTACAGCCTATTATCTTTTGTTGAGCTAAGTGAATACTAATCATGACACATTTTCCCAGGCGTCTATTTTTCTCAGAATGCAGTAGGTCAGGTTACAGTTGTTTCCATCACCACTGGCATAATCATTTCTACTCTAAGAGAACGCTCACAGACACATTCTCCAAAGAGTTTGTTTACCCCTGGTACATTTAGGCTCAAATATTTATTTGTTTTAATAAAAGTACAAGTCGTGCTTATATAAGAAAGTGTCATGATGACAGTATGTGTGCTAGCACATTTAATATAGAATGGTGCACAGTTGTGACTCCACAGTTATAAAAGTTATGCTTTACCTGCAATAAATACATGAATGAAACATCCTTGCTGAAAAATAAAAGTTTCTCATTCACAAAGTGTCAGTGTTTTAATCCTTAAAGGAAATGTTCAATACACATCATATTAGGCATCCTGTGTCCCATTAATCAAATCCAATGGGTGACAGATGACATGCAATAGACAAAGTGCCATACCGTTATTAACAGCTAATGTCCTTGTTACTGTATTTTCATTAATCTGCCTAGCAGCCCTTCTTTCTTAAAAAAAAAAAAGAAAAGAGAATTTCCTCATTTCTTCCTTCCCTCTTGAATTTCCTCACAAAACTTTCATTTAAAATTCTGAATTCCAGCTGGAAGACACTCAGGGAAATGAGCCTTCAGGAGGAACACAATTGAAACATGAGGAGACCGAATTATACTATAAATTGTAGAATATTATGAGGCTTCCTGACTATGCAGAAAATGATGGCACTAAGAAGTAGGGCAGATTACCAAAAGATAGAATAAGCAGTCTTTTTTTTTTTTTTTGGATTTGCATTGTCCCTTTAATTTAAAGGTCCCACACTTAGACCTTGAGAATGTTATCTCTTGATATAAACTGATGAGGTGTTGGTCCTAATTTAAGGCTGCCTTATATTGCACTGAGAAAATATGATTTTCTTTACATGTGGCTATAACTGGAATAACACAGTCTAGTGTTACTTTAATGAGAGAGGCTCTTGAATGGATGTTCTCTTTGCTGCTAGCAATCTATTGATTTTCCTGTTAGAAATATTAAGGGGATCTTTTAAATATTTGGCTTAGAAAACAGAATTAGTACTTCTGCAGAGGATGGAGAGAGGATAAGAATATTTTCCAGGACAAGAGGTATCTGAACTTGACTTAAAGCATGGATTGGGGTGGGGGTGGGTGTCCACTAAAAAAGGAGAGAAAGTAGATTCTAGACAGAGGGAATAAATAGTTCCTGTGGAGCCTAGGGTACATGAAACATGTATCAAGTTCTGGGAACTTAAAAATAATATGATATTATCAACACACAAATTATTGGGGTATTTGGCAATGAAACGATTGATATAGAAAGTTGTTCAACCAGACTATACTTTTTTCGGGGGGGGGGAAGGGTGGAGGTGCTTGAGATTGAACAACTCAATCTCTGAGGGCAACTATGTCTCAGTCCAATTTTATTTTGAAACTCGGTCTCGCTAAGTTGTTGAGGGCCTTGCTAAGTGGCTGAAGTTGGTCTTAAACCTGCAATCCTCCTGTCACAGCCTCCCAAGTACTGGGATTATAGGCATGCACCACCAAACCTGGCTCAGATCATACTTTTAAGGAATTTAGACAGAGACATTACATATCAAATTACCCTAGTGAGAATCTTCAGTCATTTATTTCTCTAAATATCTGCTGCTATTTAATAGCATGGCAATCAAAGTCTGAAGTCCAGGAAACAGTCATTCACACAGTGGATAATAGTGTCCAAAGGGTTATACATAAAACATTGCTCCCTTTTTTCTTAACATCTCCTAATATTAATGTGTATGCTGGCATCTTCATAATACTTTGGGGGTGCAGGGAGTTTCTTTCCTTATCTCTCCTTCCAATCTATAAGAAAGAAGATCTTTTAAGACATTTGCCTATGTAAGTCAGATGCTGAACTGACAGATTAGGAGGGGGGTCACTAGACCATTGGATATGAAATCTTAATCACAATTAAACCTTAATCACAATTAACCTTATCACAATTAAAGGTTATAGATTAATCATTCCACTATCTTTATCAAGGCTGGCCTATGTTCCCCAACATTTAAGTGTGCTGAGTTACAACTTTGTGTAAGAACTTAGGGCATGCAATTATATTTTGGCACACATTTTGCAACCAACTGAACTTGGTAAAATTAAATGTTTACAGTGCACTCCTGTGGTCTTTATTGTTACTTCTTGTTTGTTTATAAAACTGAGGATTATTCACAGTTTCTGACATTTATTTTATTCCTTTTAAAATCAACTATCATGTCTCAAAAAGAATTTAATATAAAATACGTGCATCCTGAAAGAACATTTTTTATAATGATATTTGGGCAGTAAAACATAAAACTTGGAGGGATAATGTGGCAGCAAGTACACAAAAGACATCCTGTAACATCATGGACTTTGGTACTAGGAAGCCACAAAGTTGACTCAGTTTCTAAAAAAGGCAAGTAAAAAAAAAAAAAACATGATCAGTTAATTGGCTCAGAGATTTCATGAAGGAAAAGTAAACAACTCACTTAGGAGAGACTCATCTCTTTCCAGTTCACTGGGACATTTTTCCTGTGGGTCTCCCTAGAAAGGATCCAGGGCAGTGTATGAACACCACTCCCAGGTGCTTTCTCCCCCAGAACACAGCAACACTTCCTATTGCACACCTCCAGGCCAGGCAATGGTCTGACGCCAAAGTGCAGTTGAATAGCAAAAGTGCTTTGGTAGGGGCAAGCTCTGGAGAGAGCCAATTTGCTGGCAGGGTATCTGTCCAGCAATGCAATCCTCATCCAGTTTAACTCAGAGCATCCCAGGTTTCAGAACAGATGACATACTCCTCAGGCAATTTTCCACATATTTCGTTCAGTGAATCTTTCTTGTAATGAGCCTTTTAATAAATAATGAGTATGAGTTAGTTATAAGTTAGGCTCCCTGAAAATACCCAGAACATAGCTATTCTGTGCTCCTGGCTTAATGTAGAAGTGTATGTTCTAACAGGATTTACAATCTTTTATGACTATAGAGCTGTGTAGATAGCTGGACGTGTAGTTCACGTAAATAGTTGGGCACAATGAAGTAGAGGCTAATTTCTCCTTTTGAAAAAGTGACTTGGGAAGTTGCGATAGCAGAAATGGAAAATGTACTCTGGTCTCTTACACACTTTTCTGAGATACTGCTTACTTACCATGCTCAAGAAACTTTATAATCTCCATTAGGTAGAACAATTTAATTTCAAATTTCAATGAAAAATCTCATAATTGTCATTGCCCAGTTGCTATAAAGTCATTCCTTTGTTCTGCTGAGACCCCACGATCATCCCTATGGGGTGCAGGGTGAAGCAATGTGTGCTTCCTAATATTCACTGCCTTAGACTAAACATGCCTTTTGATCTCTGTGCTTGAAGAAATATAAAATCAAAAACCAAAGCTGAGAAGTCAAACAAGGGATGCCATAATTTGGCACTGACGTGTTATGATGGTGAGAGAGAAGGTGTGGATGGGGTTCCTTCACCTGATAATTCCATCACCCATATTCTCACGCTCTTAACACCAGCTTTGGGGCATCTTCATCCTTTTCCAAACTTTTATTCCGTACTCCTTCCCCTTAAAATTTCTGCCATTCCCTCCTTTACTCTTTTTTACTTTTCTTTCCATTTTCTTTATGTGATGATATGCTACTATAACCTATAGTAGGCATATAGAAAGATTGCTCATAATATGTTGGAAAAATTATTTAGTTTTCTTCGATCCCCCACTCCCACACTCCATACCTAGCCCCATGATGGAAGGGAAGGTGTAAGGGATTTGTGTTTTTTTTCTCTGATGAACAGTACATGTGAAGACCACAGTTTAGTGCTGCAACCAATGTCCACTGGCCTTACCTTCTGCTTGCAAAGACTGATACAAATATTGAAAGATGACAGACAGAGAAAAGAGATGATAGATAGTTGGATGGATGGATGGATGGATGGATGGATGGGTGGATATAGATGATTAGACAGATATAGATGTAGATAGATATGATAGGCATATAGGTTTATGTATATTTATTATATACTATTTTTATCCTTTTGTTTCTATTACACATGTCAGAATAAAGCAAACACTCCACTATTTCAAGGCCTTTACACAGGTCCACACATACGTTAACATATATTCTATGACAGGGGAAACCAAAATAAAAAGTTGGAGAGCTAATCTAAAATGAAAGAAATGAGACGACAATAAATGTCTCCAACTATGCTTTTGCTGTCCTCCAAAGTATGTTGCACAGAAACCAGTATATATTTTTATATTGAAACTTATTTAGAGACTACATAAATAATAAAATATAATGTTTTGAGGTTCCATGTATCACTTTGATGGTTTCCTCCAAGACAAAATGGAGATTACATTAAGAATAGTTCAGATGATATGGACTCATTGGTATTCTGTTTAGTTTGCTGACTAATTAATTCATTTCAATTTAGATCTATTTTCTCATCTTTCTTATGAGTGAGGACACAGAGAACTCTGCCTATGTCTCTTTGAAGCATTACTCATGGGAACATTATGTCACAGGTCGTTGGGTGATGGGGAAGAGTTACCTGTTTATTTCCTAAACTATTGCCTTCTATATCACTTACTGTACAAATGGGTTAAATCAACTTACTCAGGGGTGCACATGACACTCATTGAGATAATTCTTCAGTAAATGCTGCAGGGAAAGCTAGTGAGTCATGGAATAAGCTTATGATCCATGCAAACAGCCAGACTATCATATATCAAGCATTAAAAAAAAGCACCACAGATAAATGAGAGAAACCAGTAGAACAGTGGAAGGAGATTGGTAGAGGGAGGAGGGAAAAGGAGAATTGATGAAGGAAAGAGTTCAAATAAAGCTATGTCCATATACGAAGGTATTACTACCAATCTCACTAACATTTACAGGAGTTGGGGTGGGGGAAACCAGGGTAGAATACAGAAGGAAACACACCAAGTGCTCTATGTTTGTATGTTTATACCACTTTGAAACTCACTATGATGTAAAATTATAATGCATCAATTAAAGTATGTCCAAGAACAGTCATCATCATTGTAGCTCTTTGTTAGCAGACACCAGGACTGCCACTGGCTATAAGTCTGGTTCAAAAGAAGAAATTCCTCAATCTGAACCCCTGAGGCCCAATGTTAGAACTAGATTACTATGACTGAGTAGAGGAAATATAACTGATCGTATAGTTTGGATTTCTTCACCTGAGGTGTCTAAACTATATTTCATATTATAACACAAATAATAATTAAAAAATATGTTCTTTGAAATATTCATACAAAAGAATTAATAAATCATCTTAAATTTATTGCTAATTTCCTGGGAATTACTGGATAAAACAAACAATTTTTCTTACAGCAAGATTTTTCAGACTTCTTCACATGTTAACATCATTATAATTTCTTCAAAAGGAGAAAAATGTCCATTGTTTCTTTAATTATTTGACCAAATGATCAAGTGGTATTAACCTCCCTTAAGAATGACAATTCCTTTAAGTTTTGGTAAACACTACACAGTAAAATTATGATAAGAGCTCATATAATCATTTAGCTACCTAGCTGGAAGAACCTATAGATAGTTTAATCCAAGCTCCTTATTTTAAAGATAGAGGAAATAAATCCAATACCCAAGCTCAAGTTATCCAATAAATGAGTTAACTAGCTTTTCCATATAAATGTGATCTTAGATCTTTGTTTAAATTTCTTTTGACCCAAGTTTTCTCCCACCAACAATAACATGACTGTGGTGGTATGAAAATTAAATTTAAAAAAAATAAAAGGACAACACTCAGTGTAGCTGCAGTAGTATTTATATTACCATGAAATTCTAGTTCTTTCTTTCCCTTATCATTGCCCCAGGTATGGTGGAGCTAGGAGAGACCTGAATCTCACTACTTGTGTTCTTCTTTCTGGTGGAATTAAATTCACTTTGGACTATACTTACAGCTGGCATTTTAAAACTTGTCTTTTGTCTTGTGCTTTTTCCTTTGGAGATATCTGGGACTGCTCACATAAGAAATAGTAAATGAGATCTTCCATCTGTTGCTGGAGAGCTAGGCCTCTTAAGTCCCTGGGTAGTCTTACAAAGAGGCCACATGCTGTTCTGTGAATGACCAGCCTTTTGAACAGAAATTCCTCTCTTATTCTAGCTGGCTATAGTTTCTTAAAATGTCAAGATAAGTATTTCTCTTGGAGGATATGATAAGCTATTTCCCCTAAGTTAAAGCATATGGGGAAGTTTTTAGATGAAATTAGTTATTAGCTCCAATTATCAATTTATTGCTGCCCCAAGCTCTGGGCGATAGACACAGATAGCCCAGGAGGTTTGGCCTATTTGAGAAGCAAAAAGTACCTTCCAAGGATGGGGTGGTAGAACTTCTCCTGATAGCTGGAGAAGTTCAGGAAGCAATGGCATGAACCTAAACAGATTACGTAATGACCCAACGGAATACAAATTTGGGTGTGTTTTATAAATTGTTAGACCATTTTTAAAATCATGAAATCATTTGCCTCAAGTTGGCAGAAGGAAAAGATTTAAATGATGAATGTTATACTAGGTAAAGAGAAAGCTTAAAATCACTTCCTACAGTCACATTTAACTTTATTTTATTTATTTATTTATTTATTTATTTATTTATTTATTTATTTATTTATTTATTTTGTTTGTTCAACATTTGCTGTAACCATGTCTTGAAAGAGCCCCAGATGTTTGTAGAATGTAAACTAAAGTCAAATGAGCTCATGGTTTCTGAAGAGGGAATATCTGGTCTGCAGTCTGTGGAATCACTTTACCATCTAACCAGAAAGCCTAGAATAAGCTGTGTTGTAATAAATACAAAGAAGCAACAAAATGGACAGCAGTGGAAGCGTGCTAATAGCAGAACAAGATGATAAGCCTTAAGGGCAGGGGATGGAGAAGATGATCAGGTATTTAGGGGGACCAGATCCTAAAGTTGAAGGGATTTTTGTCAAACTACCTTAGCAAGATTCTTTCTGAAACTGAATGATGCAGGTCCATCAAGAATGGAGCCAAGATTGAGGCAGGGTCAAGAAAAGAGCTCAGAGGCATCTAACAAAGTGAGATCAGCCAGTCCCCCCAAAATGAAGGGTTACATGTTTTCCCTCCTATGAGGTAGCTAGGGAGAAATTGGTATATTAATGGGACTCCAGATGAAGGAGGAGAAACCCCAGTGGAATGATGGGAAGGGGGTCTAGGGGAGGGGAGACTTGATAAAGGAAACATTCATCTGATACAACATCATACACAAAATTATCAATGCCAATCTCAATACCATGTACAGGGAAGGGGCAGGTGTCTGAGGGAAGCTTACCAAGTGCTGTCCATGTCCCTATTACTCTGAATCTCATTATCATGTGTGATTACAAGACATAAATAAAAAAAATTAAATTAAAAAAAGTTTAATCAAGGAGAGTCTTTGTCAAGCCCAAGCTTAGGATGGATGCTTTAGATGACAAAAAGCAACATAAGCTTGAAACCCAAGGCTGCTCTGAGATAGAAAGACAAAGCTGTCTAGACTCCTAGTTCCTGATAATGTTACTGAGCGAAGGAGACCAACCGCCAAGGAACTCTCCTGATAACACCCAAACACTCTGCTGATATATTTCCTTTTTTCTGCTTTCTAACCCTTTCCCCAAACTCGATTTTGAGTAACTTGAAATAGGCTCCGCCAATCCTCACACTGAGACATATTTCCTGCGTTCCTCTCTACCTTAGTAGAGATATTTTCTTATATATTTAATATTTAAATATTATATATTTCTTAGTAGTATTTTCTGCATTCCTCCCTTCTTAGTGCCTCAATAAGATCTTCAGCTCTTGGGTCTGTTATCTGACCAAAAAGTCTTGTCAATTTAAAAGGCTATAACCTTTCCAAAGCCACTTAAGCTGTGTCTTGCACCTTTTCTATTTTCTCACCTACTTTCTTTGGAATTCTGTTGCTTGATTTGGACACAATTCAACCCTCTCTCTTGCAGAAAGACCAGCTTAAAGAATACTGCAAATTTAAATGCGGTCCTTAGCTTAGCGCTCTCTGCCTTCTCAAAAAGGTATTTCTAGAAAGTGTATATAATAATATATGCTGCTGCAGACTCACCTTTTTTTTTTTTTTTTTTTTTGCTTTTTTCTTTAATCCTTTGGCTTGTAGTAGAGACTTGTTTTCAAGTAAGATACTTCCAAAATAGTTACATTTAAAAATAGTACTTTTTCAGACATTTGCTTCAAAAAGACATTGAACAAATGCAAAAAATCATAAGTAGAAAAGCTTCAGGTTTAAACCTACTGGTGACTAAAGGGACTTGCCTAAAAGAGCTTGTTAAAAATAAATCTTATATAACTTAATGTCCCATGATACATTAAGTTGGAAACATCAATGAGTTCTCAGCTCGTGTTTATTCCTTCCAGACCTTGTGCTGAGTGTTTTACACACTTGACTTCCTGGAACTCTCTCTACTCTCCAGCATCCTCATTAACCAGAAGAGGAAATGGGGGCTCAGAAATGTGACCCTATGTTCTCAGGGCCACTCAGCACTTGAGAGGAAGTGCTGGGGAAGACAGAGTGTTATAGGGGCAACCACCAACACTGTGCTCTTTGTTGTTATTGGAAGATGCCGTTGTGCCTACAGGATTCTGGAAACTGGAATTAGGAAAACATAGTAGATCTCAGAAAACACCCAGTCCCTTGGCTTTAAAATTGTATGCCACAGAATGATATTGTGACTTGCACACACATTGTAAGGAAAGTGTATTCTGTCAGGTATGGTGACACATACCTGTAATCTCATTCTTAGGAGGTTGAGACAGGAGGATTGCAGGTTAGGGGCTAGCTTAAGTGGCTTAGCAAGAACTTTAGCAACTTAGGGAAGCCCTGCTGCAAGAACTTTAGCAACTTAGGGAAGCCCTGCCTCAAAATAAAAATAGATAAATGAATAAAAAAGAACGGGAGGTGTAGCTCAGAGGTAGAATATCCCTGGGTTCAATCTCCAGTACACAGAAAGAAAGAAAGAAAGAAAGAGAGAGAGAGAGAGAGAGAGAGAGAGAGAGAGAGAGAGAGAGAGAGAGAGAGAGAGGAGGAAGGAAGGAAAGGGAGAGAGGTAGAGAAGTGTCGTGTCAGAACACATGGACATGACAACTACCGACTTTTCGCCAAATCTCCGCACTCCAGATGAGGAAAGCAAAGTTCAGAAAAGCCACTGGATTCACTTCAGGTCAGGTGGCCAATCAGTTGCCAAGTAGGATTTTTCAGTTCAATGATCTCTGTACTATGGTAGGACAAGAAGTCAGTCAAACATAATATTAACGCAGTCTAGTTTCCATCAGTCATCTTTTGAGCTTTCATGAGCTTCTAATAAAGGAAACATAGCATAGTACTTGCCTGGCATACATGAGGCCTTGGGATCACTGCAAAAGAAGAAGA